>JAYMTP010000057.1:0-52533 GCA_036897365.1 Geranium brycei
TGAACCGGCGGAGGCGGCGGAGCCTGGAGAAGAGCTCGCCGCCGGAGGCGAGCTCCACGACGAGGTAGATCTTGGATCTGGTGGCCATGACCTCGTGGATCTTCAAAATGTTGGGGTGGGAGTGGAGGCGGCGCATGGCGGCCACCTCCGCGACGATGCGGGGCTCCATGGCGGAGTCGGTCTTGGACTTGTCGATGACCTTGATGGCCACGGCGGACCTGTCGGCGATTGACCGCGCCTCGTACACCTTCGCGAAGCTCCCGCGGCCGAGGACGCGGCCGAGCTCGTACTTTCCGAGGAGGCTGGTCGCGTCGGAGCTGGTCCGCCGGAGGGGAGGAGGGGCTGGTGGGACCCCTGATTCCATGGATCGGACGGTTCACAGAGGCTTCTGAGGGATCGGAGAGCTCTCAATGAATGTCTACTGATTTCGCTTTTATAGGAAACAGAGACCGACCCGCTCCGCCTCTCTGCTTTGCTTGGTTTCGTCGCACTGTCGTTAATCGCAATCATGAGAGGGTCTTCTATTTTTTTTCTATTTCCGGAAATACCCTTTTCCTTATTCGTATCGTAATTGGTTTTTTGATTCGCACGAGCAATGAACGGCTGTGATGGGTTTTGAGTAGGGTTTCTACCGTTCATCTCCGTTTTTCTTTTTATTATTTTATAGAACAATAGTAATCTACATTCTGTTTAGCTTTAAACCACTGTTATGTATGTGGTTAACATCTTCAATTATAATAGTTGTTTTCGGCCCATAGATATTTTCTAGCCATCTACTTGTTTTGGTTTCTCTTTGTTTCATGTACACGCATGGTTGTGAAATTATTGGACCACAACAACAAAAAAATATCAAAATTTCCTCAGTTTTTAAACTTTTTTTAATAATAATTTATTTTATACCCTTAAATTATTTTGAAGATAAACAAATTATTTATTTTGGGACAGGGGAATTAATAATAATTCATGCATAATTTACTTGTTATGTTAATTATACCAGCCCCAGCTTACCCAAAACATGTTTCAGAAATGATTGAATTCGTCAGGAGAAAAACTGAATTTGGTTAGCCATATATAGAATTTTGGCATTTAGTGTTAATTTGGTAATACATATATTTATTGTATTTAGTTAATTGATTAATAACTTCCCTGATCAGGACAGTAACAGAAGAGGAAACAAATCCTCAAATATACATTTGGAGGAGTTACGTATTTGAAGAATCAATCACCAAATTAATTTAGGATTTCTGAATAAATTCTTGAAATAAGTATAAAGCAAAACTATATCATATATGCAGCCCTTTAATGTCGAGTTATTAAGGGGTGGTGGATTATTGCGTGAAAGCTAAAAACTAGTAATTGGATTGATATGAACATCATAGTATCAAACACGGGAAACAAAAACTAAGCGTACAAGAATTATATTTTACTCTCTTTACGTCTCATTATGCTAACATAAGATAGCATATCAATTTCTTTTAAAGAAAACGAATTTTATTTAATAAATAGCCACTAATATGGCATCAAGCCGGATAACTGAAGTTACAGATGGTGTGACAGTTTCTTTCTCATAATCTCAGCTACTGTAGGTTAAAGCAAATTTGGCCAATTCGTGAACCAACATATTACAGGAACGACGAACAAAAGATAAGGAAAAATGCAAACCAGGAGTTAAGAGAATGCGCCTACATGGATAATGCCCCGAACATGTTTCTAGTTTGTTTCCCTTCCCGGACATGGTCCACCACCCTAAGGCAGTCAGATTCAAACTCTACCTCCGTCCAGTTTTTTTTCCTTTTGTCCATGATAAAGCCTGTCTGACACCTAAGGTCTCCACCTCTTTGAAATGGATATGACCTGAAAAACGTTTGCAAATAGCTCTCACAATTCGACTTTCTGAGTCCCTACAGACAAACCCTACGCTCCAGTTCCCCCACTCTGCATCTATTCCCCATCCACATTTATCTTTAGTCTTTCTGGTTCAGGAGGAACCCGGACTCTCGGAGATACTGACACAAGTTGATCAGCTCCCGAGATCCTCCCGATGGTTTTGACGCTGCCCAGATTCTTCGAAGCCCTTTTGCCTTCACTGTCACTCTCGCATGATGGAAGGATTTCATTTTCCAAACAGCTTGATTCCTCGCCCCCCATACCGCCCAAAGCGTGATTGCCCACAAGCTTGCTTCATCTTCCACTCTACCCAAGATATCCAGTCGCTGATTGTCGGGTATGTCCCCATCTTCCCTCGAATTCTTCGTAGGAGTCTATCCCCCTAAATAGGGGCCACTACTCTACACTTGAAGAATACATGATCTTCTGTCTCGTCTGGATTGTCACAAAGGGGACACCGGGTGATTATTGGGAGCCTCTTCTCTGTCAGGCGAGTCCTAGTAGGGATTAAGTTAGAGGTAGCTCTCCAAATAAAGATTTTGACTTTAGGTGGGACTAGCAGCTTCCATATCTCTCTCTAGCCGGTTGTTTGTGCTGACGGTGTCCAGATATTTCCCAGATGGCAGAGGGCTCGATAGGCACTTCTAACAGTGTATTCGTCTGATGTGTACGCATCCCAATACCATTAGTCCCTAGTTCCGTATCAACTAGGGATGATGGAGAATATTCTATTTCCCGTCTCGTGGTCAAATTGCGCTCTCACCTTCTCATCATCCCATGCTCTGCACTCCGGTGTGAACAACTCAGAGACTCGAATGTCCACTGAAATGGTGGATCCGGCACTTTGACGTGTAATTATTAATTTTATAACAAGCATATTTAAAAGATTGAAAATTAAAATTAAAAACCCTCAATAATATCTCAATTAAAGCAAGTTTGGCATAATAATATCTTCTTTATTTCCATTCTTCAGTTGAGGACATTAAAAGAGAATGTTCAATGTATATATGGGTTAGGGTTATACATAATTAATCATGTCGATAATTTAGTCGTAAAACCTTCAAATTACTCTTTGTTTCTAACTTTGTATATAGCCTTTGCAGTAATTTCATCAATATTACATACCAAATAAAAGGCCAAAAAGATCATCAAATTCTCCGGAAAAAATTAAATGAAACACTCTAATTGTTTTTGCTAGACCAACATCATTGCCCATACAACATGTAAATACTTCTACTACAAAACGGTTGATAAGAGGCACTCAATTTTTCGCGTGTAAATAAGCATGAGAACGTAACATATATGTAAACACATGTTAGAAGGCTAGAATTCTATACCCAACTAATCACATGTCCGCTTATAAACCAATGTGATTACATATGCATGAACTATAAATCATGGGGATTATATGGAGACAAAAATATAATTGTAAATATAAACCATAATGAATGAAGAATCCTCAAGCATAAAATCACATTACAATTCTTATCATGGCTAAGAAAAACAAAGTTAACAAAAAAAACTTTAGATCAACACATGAATTGTTTTGTAACATTAAAAAGTTTAGCAAAAGATTTCACTCGTGGAAACTCATTATTTTTAAGATAATTAAGTGCAAACCAAGGCTGATACACATACTTAAGTTTAGTTCAAAAATTGACTTTACTCACTTTCTAATCTCAACTTAAAGTTTATTTTAAGAAACAATTATTAAATTGATATACATATTTAAAAATTAATTTCATTGCAATAATATCTCAAAGATGAATTAAAAGTCATCAAGAATACCTCCAAAAGCAAGTTCGGGTGGGAATGATATTTTCTTTATTTCCACTCCTGAATGGAGGAAATTAAAGCCCTTTACTTTATTTCATGCGTCAAAAAGAGGTGAATGAAAATAAATAAATAAAAAGAAAATCTCCAGATATGTGAAAGGTACGGGCACTAATGAGTAATTAAGACTACGGTAACAACGAAATTTATTATTATATGATATACATGCATCCATATCATTGAAAGACAAAATATCATTCTCATAAACAAAAATATCTTTTGTACGACTCCGACATGAAACTCCACGAATCACCATTCATATTTGGACTCCGACTTTATTCGTATTTTTATTAATTATCAACTAAGTAAATGGCTCTAGCTAGTGCATGCAAGTTGTCGCCACTATATGCTTCTTTTCTTTTGGTGGAAGATTTGCAATTTATTACGTACATATATTTATGTACAGCTAATCATCACACTGCGTTTTGGCTTCTTCTTTTTTAATTGTTAATTCCGTGGTCAAATATCACGAGCCGAAAATGGAATTTTGTTATTGTATCTGAAGTTGAGGGTACTTTAGTAATTTTACGATGGTGGTGGTGACTGGTGACTGGTGAGACTTGAGAAGAATTCGAGTATTGGTCAGTTTGGGTCGCAGTGAAGGCGTGAGTTGCGAGGTCTCTATTTCTGGGCGGGTGGTGGGAGCCACTTGTCATGAGGTGGACGGCCCAGAATAAGCCGCGTCAGCAATAATGGTGACCTGTCTCGACGATTACGAGAGAGGTTGGTGAGGGAGCGAGCCGTTTTAGGTGTCGTGGCATCATGTGATTATATGAATCTCGAATGAGTTAACGTAAATAATAAAAAGTTTAATTTTAATTAGATTTTTTACACTTTGCCTCATTATTATTAGAAATTGAATGAAAAATCTAAAATTTTTTAAAAAGACAAAAATATCATTAAATTGATTTGAAATTAATTCAATGTGGTTTAGTTTTGGCTGGTACTAAATCAAAATTAAAATATGATTTAAGCCCTTGGACCAATTCAACCAAATCACAATTTCTTTCTTCTTCTTCTTCCTCTTCTTTTTCGAGCAGCCTCTTCTCCGGCGTTTTTTCAGCGGCTCGTGTTTCTCCAGTAAGGCCATTGTCCGACAAGGAGGCTACTGTCATCTGGTCGCCGTCGCTTGATTGGGGAAGCTAGACGAACCTTATATCTCGATTGAAATTGAATTGATTCGATTCGCTCGCGCTTCTGGAGCGGTGGCGGTGGGTTCTCGATTTTGGTGGGAAGAGCGCAGGACACGACGAGCTTGAGTTTTCCGTTGCTAAGGTCACGCCGTTCCCGACGATCATAGCTCTGTCAACGGAGCTCGGATTTACCAGAGGTCGAGGGAGACGAATTGACAGGGTTGTCGTCGTCGTCGCCATCCAGCTCCTCGTCTCCGGCCAAAACCTGTTCTGGTTCGAACTATTGCAATTATTTAAACCATAATTAGGATATGGTCTAACCATCCCAATTGCTAGACCAGATCCAACTTGATATGGCTTGTGTCTCGTTCAAAAAAAACTATTTTTTCAAGGGGTTCCACTTGGATACGAGTAATTGATTTGATGGAGAGGCTACTTGGACCACTCTTATTAGGGTATTTGATACCTTACCTTACAGACCATGTCTGTCTACCATATTTTTTCTTAGAGCGTTGGAGATGCTATTAGGACTTCATTGGTTGCTACCTTCTACTATATATATATAATTTCCTCTTCTCAACTTTAACCCATATTCTTTCTACTTAAGGAAAAATTGTCTTTAGTATAAATGTGAATTAAAAAGTGTGTTTCTAATTTATAATCATAATCTATGTTTTAAGTAGTTATATTATTAATGTTTTTAAGCAAAATTGCTATTATTAATGTTAAAACATGATTTTATTGATTGAAAGTACATTTATGTAAAATCAATTGACCACAAAAGTGAGTTAAAGTAATTTTTATTAAGTCAAATGCTTAAAATTTTGATCGTGAGACTTAGAGTTCGAGTTAAGATAATGATTCTAATAAAATTTCAATCTCAAATTTCTTTTAAAAAAACACTTTTACATTTTACGAAGATTAATAATTTTTTATTGGAAAAATTCTACACGACCCTTCTTAACTATGACTGAGTTTTACTTAACTTTTCTTAACTTCAAAATCAATTTGTGGAGTCCTTAAGTTTGAAAAAGTTTCACTTCACCCTTCTACGTTAACTTTTTTCAAAATTCTGTTATTTTTGTAAAATGACAAAAATACCCTTGAATTAAAATTTTAAAATAAATAAAAATAATTTTGAAATTTTTTTATAATGCTTTCCTTGTAGAAAATAAACAATAAAATTATGTTAGTGGTAAAAATAATTTTAAAAAAATTTCTCTTATGAAAAATTAAAAAAGATTTTTAAACATCGTTTTTTTATTTTTATAATTTTTTATAAAACATTAATTTTAAAAAAAATTAGCATTTAAAATTAATGCTAAAATATTATTTTCATTCATTTTTTTGTAAAGAAAATAAAAACAAATTTTCAAAATCATTTTTTTAATTTTTTTATGCAAGGGTATTTTCGTCATTTTGCAAAAAAGTTAACATATATTTAAGAAAAATTAACTGAAAATGATAAAGTAAAACTTTTTCAAATTTATCTGACTTCACAAGTTGATTTGAAGTTAGAAGGATTAAGTGAAATTCAACCATAATTAAACAGGGTTATGTGAAATTTTTTCGTTTTTATGTTGCCGTGCAACTATACCGCTTTGACTCACAATTATAAACTGAAAAGATTATCCATATGAAGATAGTAGCTTGGAGAGCTTGGATGGGGCTCAACTTGAAGCTGAAGCTGGAGACGGAAAAAAAAACTAGAGCGTCTCTGATACTTTCAAATCGAAATTGTTAAAATTGAATACATAAGACTTATGTTTATCTAGTATGGTTGCATCATAATTCCAGTTCAACCAGACCTATGAAATGGGTTTATACACCAAAATCCATATCAGATCATACAAACTCCCTCACCGACACTTTCCCCTTTTATTGCTTACTTACTCCATCCCCTTTAAACTTTCATTTTTGTTGTATATAATGACTTTATTTATAATTTTTCCCATAGAGTTAAAATCAAGGCAAAACGATGCTATATATTATTATAATTTTACTAGAGGGTGCTCCATACTTTATTAATAATGACAAAAGTTTATGTGATTTTTTATTTTTTGTCAAATTGTGTGGGTAAAAAATGAGGAAATTATCTTTAAATTAAGAATTGTTTTTTTTAAATGAATAAATAAATATTTTTAAAATATTTTTGAAAATATCTTTTAACTAATATTTATATAATTAGTTTGATGTTAAAAAATATTTTATAAAATCTTAATAATTTCAAGCACGATTTCATCACTTTTGTCATTATAACAAAGTACGCAACTGTCTCTTGCAAAATCGTAAACAATAAATAGTTTCAATGTAAACAATGAGATTACTACAAATACAAACTCATTAGATAACTATCACACTGCCCAGTCCAAATGTATGATTAGTTGTTTAAAACCTTTTATATTCAAGCTTCAATCTGGTAAATTATCCAGGCTCAATGGATTAATGTTTGAATTTGTTAGAATACAATGTTCTTGTATTTTAGGCATCACATATTTAGATTAGTCATCTTTTCTATTGTATCTATGACTATTTTGATTATGTATGTTTCGAGCCTACTTTATTTGTAATTTTACCATTAAAAATATTGATCAATACTATATTATTATATATAATTTAAATTTTTTAAATTATATGAACTCAATAAACACTTTAGTTTGTCAACCGAAAAATATAAAGTTAAAATCATTTTTCAAGCAAGACTCGAGCTATTCCGGTTTATAAAATAACATAAATAGCCAAGATTGAAAGGCAATATGATGTTTAATTTAATTTTATATCCTTTATAATACAATGTATACAAATATATTCATAATTAAATAATTTAGTGAAACATGAATAATAATAATAATTCAATCTTTTTATAGGAGTGGAAACCGATCAAATGCCTATAATTTTTTAATCTCTAACAATCAAAATTCATGACACTGAAATTTATTCACATACAAAAGATATATAACTCTTATTTAAAAATCCAATCTTTCAAGTAATGATGGGCTGAAGAAAGAATATATTTAACAGAAAGACTTTAACTTTAATTTGTTACTCTTCCTTACTATAAATAATCCTTCTAAAAATTAAAAGTTTGATTCTTCCGTTACAATATAGCAAAGTCTTAATTAAGTGCAAGTTCTTATATACAAAACCGAAAAATATCTCACTATATAATAGAATATAAGGCTCTAGTACCACTTCTTCTATTGTAAACAAACAAAACAAGAAAAACAAATGTTATATTATCAGTAAGAGATAAGAACACATGCAATAACATATTATTAGTTAATTGTGATGTATTATTAGTTAATAATTCATCCATATGGATGCATGCTCAAAACCAGCAATAAAACGGTAAGCCTTTCGCAATTACCAACTATTATTAATGCAAGGAATCAAAATTGATCGTTTGAATAAAATATGAAAAATAATATTAATTTAATGTAAATATTTGATTCGTCTATATCTGATTGGAAAGACCTTAAAAATATTAACAAACGTAGAATTTGGTTTAAGTAGAATTAAAATAATTGCTACCAATAATATAGTAGGATTAACTTAAATTTCCTTAAATGTGATTAACCAGCTTCAAATTAAATGATGCAGATTATGATGTCAAAGTAAGCTTTTATTATTATATTTAAGGAATAATATGATTTTGCATTTGTGAATCAATATATACTTAACAATTATTTTTAATGATGGATATAGCAGTATTTGAATTATTTATAAAAATAAAAGTTTCAACAAAAGATTCTGACAAAAACTTTTTTGATGTGTACTGTACTCATAATTTTATGTTCCCTGAGTCATTGTGATGTGCAAAAATATCTCAACGCATCCACGGTGAAAAATACTAATATGTTACTATAAACGAAAAGTTTTTAACAATTCCTTGTCAGTCAGTATGATAAGGCCAACGATTAACCAACAACTACCCCATATTAAATTATTTGGCTAGATTCTGATTAAATGATTAAGTACGGGGCGAAAAGCACACAACATTTTCTCTTCTTTTATTTTTATCTTAATAATATCTCATTAAGACATTAGATCTCGCGGGATCTGATTAAGATATAGATAGAAAAGTCCTGATCTTAACTTCTGATTAGAATGTGAAAAGGTTGTTCGAGCTAACTCACAAGTCAACATATTTTTTAATCACGTTACAAACATAATCTTAACATTAACAACATGTTTAACAAAATATGACAAAATTCACCCATCTCGAAAAATATCCTATTTGGGTCATTTTATAGTCCAAATAAAAGGTCATTCTAGCTTGTTGTAAGCCTTATTCATGCTCACATTTAAAGCCATTGAACCCAATTTCCCTTAGGTTTTTCTGCATAAACACGTTTCATTATACTCTTTTTATCTTTATATGTGTCGTTTTTTCTCTAATTTTATTTGATATGTAGTTTTTATACTTCAATGTCACATGCATCATGACCAAAACAAGAAAGAGGCCCTTGCTTAACACGAAAGGGCACGAATGGGTAGATGAATAACAAATGACCCTAAATCACCAACCAATAATGTTTTTTCATGTCCTGATATGTTAATGGAGCAGATGCAAAATAATGTTCATAGACAAGCCAACACCTGGTCAGCTCATAATTAACAGTCATGCTTGCATATTATTTGATTGTGTTTGGGGCATAGCTCAACCCCAAATTTGTAGCACAACTTTAAAACCAAGTTGGGGTTTGTGTTTTGTAGCACAAATTGGTAAAGGCCTTCCAATTTGATAATCATCAATGTCTTTTAGTGTATCAATATACGAGTATGTGGACAAATGTGATGGGTATGGGACGAGACACAAAGTAGTAATTTATAGTGTACATGGAATAATTATATTTAGATTTTTTTAATCTCATTTTTATATGAAGTTATTGGTCTAGGTGGTGGAAATATAATAAAGTTGTCTCGTTTGTGTGATTTATATCATTTTTATGAACAATAATTACTACAGTGGCGGATCCAGGGGAGGCACCCGCCCCCCTTGGCCCGAGAATTCAGAAAAAAATCGTATAAATTTTTTTCTGAAAATTGGATATGCCCACCCTTAAATTCTGATATGTATACATAAACTGTGCAACTAAATGATAAAAGTTGTTTAGCTTAGTGGTAAATGTGTGATATTTTTATCCAAGAGGTCCTAGGTTCAAACCTTATAATTGACAAATTTTTTAATAGTTTTGTGGTTTTTATTGATCTTTGGTCCTCAACCTACTTTGTGAGCTTTTAAAATGGAGCATATTTCATTCTCTTTTTACTTTTTTGTTCATAGTTATAATTATTTTTTTACTAATTATTGTATTAGTTAAATTATTTTTTTCATTTTTCATTAAACTTTTTGTCTTGTCTACTACATTTTATTAATTAAATTATTTTTTATTTATTGAAAATTTGTGAATTTTTCAAGTAAATAAATGCAGAGATTAAGTCCAAGGGTGGGTCGTTTGATTAACGAATCAAACTCGAGCCCAAACTATTAGAGTTTGTAAGGCTCGCGAACCGACTTACTTTGTATTTATATATACATGAAAGTTCAATTCAAACTCAACCAAAAAATAAATAATCAAGCTCGAATTCATTTTTGTTATATACATTTAGTAATTATTTTATTAATAAAATTATTATTTTTAATTAATTAATTAAAATTTTAATATAAATTTTTGCCCCCCCTTACAAAATTTTCTGGATCCGCCACTGCTTCTATATCTTTTTTATCTTCAAAATTTATATTCCCCCTATCTTTTTTATATCTCTCACTCTTCATCGTCTTGTCTTCAGCTTCCATTCATTTGTCCTGAAAATGTTGTTTTGAGGATATTCAAGGTGATATAACGATTTCTTGACTTGATTCAGTGACAAATTAAGGTTTTCAGAGAGGAATTTGCTTAAAATCACTACGAGGCTCAATTGTTAAGAGCAAAATATCTTATTTGATTAAGGTAATAATCAATAAATTTTTATTGGATTATTGCATAAGGAGAAAACTTTTATTGGATGATCATCATTGAGGCATTCAATGAGAGGGTATGTAGCCACGAACATATCTCTAATGTGATTATGTGAAACTATGAACATACTTCTATTGGTTAAGTCTTGTCCACTTTGTTTAGAACTGCTTTCACGTTTAAACATACTTCTACGAGTTTTGATCTTCATTTCATTTGCTGTTTGTTTATTAACATCGAGCTATTTCTTTTTTAGAATGTTTAAATATTTATGTTGACATTTTATGATGAGATAAGTAAGCAAATTGTAAATACAAAATCAAAATCAAAATCTGATTAAATCTAAACACAATAAAAATTTAAAGACTATAAACACTATTGAAATAAAAGTAAGAAGTCAACAAATGCAATTTCATTCAGAGACAGAAGACGAACGAGGACCATTAGTAATATTTAATAAGTAATGAAAGTGTATTCACACAGGCAACATGGTCGTTGTAGTATAGTGGTAAGTATTCCTGCCTGTCACGCGGGTGACTTGGGTTGGATCCCTGTAAACGGCGCTTCTTGACAGCCATTTCTGGAAATCAAATACCATGAAACTCATATCAGAAAATGCTTTAGGCGACCAATTCACGCCTTTTAAATTTAAAACATTATAGAAAATATTTAACATTTTCTCGTGAAATTTATCCTCATAAATTTAATGGACAATCCTTAAGTTCATGATCAATTGTTTTGTTAAAAAATCCAACTGAAAAAATATTTTCTTTTGAAATAAACAAATTTTATTGGGTAATCTGAGAGACATCGGCTCTCAGATCTCGGATCTGACAAAACCCGATTTACCCTCCCAATCGGCATGAATAAGCGCCTCCTTAGCCAGAGCATGCACTACCCTATTAGCCGACCTATTACCTTATTAACTGACCTATTACATAAGCTTATACCCTCACAACGGATTAAATATTTTGATGGTCCGTTGTTTATTTATTGTTGGGCTTGGGCCTCTATATACCTTTAGTTTTGTGATGGGCTTGGGCCCAGTGACAGCTACACGTACACAACAGTGACAGTCTTTGCTCACAGGACCCGCTACGTGTCCAGCTTCGCAACCCTACTTATCAGAGAATCGATCAATTGAGGGTTTTGTGTTTTTGATAATTTTGGAAAATTTTCTCGGGAAAATGTCGTCTCTGGGAACTTCCAAGGGCATTCTGGAAATCGTCAAGTTCGGTGTTTACGTGTCCGTCCCCATCGTCCTCATGTACACTTTCGCTAATAATACCAAGAATCTCCAGAAATTCATGGGAAATGTAAGTTCCTTCCGCTCTCTCCTATTATATTACTGTGCCTCAAACACCAAATTCTGTTTTCGTTGTGGATTCAATGGTGTTAGGGTTGCTGAATCTCAATTTGTCGCTGCTTGAGAATTTTATGATGTTGCTGCCTTAATAGATTGTTATGCTTTGATTGACTGTGAAGTGGGATTTGATTAGTTGGAATCTAAAGTATATGTAAACTAGATTAACCAAATTTAACCCTGACCTAACCCTTACTCCACACTTGCTCTCAAGCAGGTGACCCACTAGGATTCGGACATTAGATCTTATACAAACTAGTGCCCGTCTTGTCCGATTAGGCCAACCCTGGTGGTTTGAGATTGGCACTACAATACACGATTTCGTTGGATCTTTTTCTTTGTTTTAATTTCATATGTTTATAGATGAGGATTTGTAGTTTTTTTTATAGTTGAAGTCGTACCAAAATCTATATTCAGAGAGTAGTTTTATATTGGGGAAAAAGAGAAATGAGCATGCTTTGAGAGATCAGAGATGTGATGTCAAGCTCCTTGCTGAGTTGAAGTAATGAAATTTATTAACAAAGAACATGCTAGCACCCTCATAATGAGATTTTCGTACGAGTGAGGTGGTATATTTGAGCTTCTTTACTCGATAAGACAACAAGTTCAATGAAATGTACTTGTCTTTCTTAATTAGACAGATTTTTCATTCTTGCTTTTCTATAGAATTATACAGGTCTCATAATTATACATACAAGAACATTCCGAAGCAAAAAACAAGTGATGATTGTCATCAACTACCCTTTCTTGACCTTCTACCAACCTAAGCTTTTTAGTCTTGGTAGAAAATAAGTAATCTGCTCCTGTAAATTTGCTTGCTAGTGAATGTCGAAACTTCTCTTGGCTATTAGTAAATAGAGTTTTCTCGAAGTTGATTTGCTTTTATTTTCTCTCAAGAGAATGCATTCCTGGTGCAGCCTGATTTTATAACTTGACTAGTCTTATTAAAAATACAGTTCATTAATAGTCGATACTTCTTCAACTTTCATCTTTCCCTTCTTAGTCTCAGATTGTGAATAGTAGAGAAACTATTTCTTACAGTTTTGAACTTTTTATCTAATCTTCCGACATTAGTCAGCCGATGTTGCATGGAAGAGCTTCAATGCCTTGTCTAACCTAGAGAGTAAATTTAACCTATCAATCAATGAAGTTCGTTGATGAATGAGTTAAGTTTACTCTTTAGGGTAGACAAAGTGTTAAAGCTCTTTCGTGCAAGGTTGGCTCAAGGATGCAAAGGTTAATATTTTTTTAAGTTTGTCCCTTTCGTGCGAACTTTCCCTGAGTTTACTCTTTAGGGCAGACAAAGTGTTAAAGCTCTTTCGTGCAAGGTTGACTCAAGGATGCAAAGGTTAATATTTTTTTAAGTTTGTCCCTTTCGTGCGAACTTTCCCTGAACTCCTTGCCCCCTATATCCCAAGGACAAACAAAACAAGACCCTGTGTTCTTCATTCTACTAATGTAAATACTAACAGTTGGAATATCTTTTATTCGTTTATATGTAATAGCGAGTTTTTAAAAACCATTTAGCAAGCAAAGTAGAATAAAGTTTTGGGGTCTGAATTTGAACTTTTATCAGATTGATTAAATGCAAGGTCCATCATTTACGTAATATCTAATAGAACATCAACCTTAACTATCTTATACGTTTCTCGGCAGTTAAGCTTGCATACAGCCACACTGTCACTGTACTAATCAGTTCATAGATTTATGAAACTGCTTTTATTCTTTGACAATAACAGACCACTTTAAGCTGCACGACGGACGTCAAATCCTGCAATATTACTACTATGTATATCTTTCCGTGTGCAAAAGACAGGCAGCCCTTATACCAAAGAACAATTGCCTAGACTTGATGGATGCAATCATTTTTCTACTGTTCTACCCTTCAGATTTCCTCCTACTGTCTTTTCCTCCCTCATATCAGTACCTTTGGATTAAAAGAGACTTGTATAGAGGATAGAATCTCATTTCCATAATTATCATAGCATGACACACTTAGATGTTAGTGTTCATTGTCTAAACTCTCTTCAACTTGTGCTTCTTTGGCCATGTAGCATTCTTATGTTGTCTATCCCCCGGAAGGACCAAGGCCTCCATCACCAGAAGAACTAAGGGAGATGGCACGAGAGATGGCTCGGAATAGGAACATCCGTTCGTAAAAATCCTTACGGGTGTAAGTGACTATTGTAGCCTTTTCCAGCTGTGTTGAATCATACTTCCAATAATCATGAATATGTAATATATATGCTGTGATGTATGTATTTCAGATTTTATTTCCAATAACTGAATAAACTTGCCAGGTTTGATTAATCGTCAAATTCTTGCATTTGATTGCTTGGGAAGGTTCAGATAGTTGCGAGTTTACATTCTTCTTTAGTGTCACTCCTTGAATGCTAATGTCTTCAAACACTATGTGGGTGCAAATTTACAACACTCTTCTTGTTATAAGTTTGCTCCAATAAAAGTAATATGAACTACCACGTTTACTTTCACTGATATAGATATGGTTTTCGTCATTTGAACCATTAGTGACTCAATATCACAAAGGAATGGTTTTGTATAAAGTGCATAGGCTAAGGAATGTTACTAAATACCCGGGTTCAATAATTGAGTGTGAATGTATGTGGGAAATTGAAGTAGATATGGATGGTGTTTTCTTAGCAGTGTGGTGCCACAAGTTAGCAAAAGTGTAAGGCTTAAAATATTTGATAAGTAAAATAATGGTCACCAAATCGAGTGTATCAAGGTTTCATCTCTAATACCTTTGTAGTAATTCTATAGCGGTAAAAAACTTACCCTAACATATGTGAAGTTTTTTTTTCGGATGTTGACAAACGGGGTAAAAGACCGATAACATGATTTTTCAAAGATTGTTTCAGAACAGGGAATTTTTCTGATTAAAAGAATAATTTGTTTTTCTATTGTATCTTCAGCATTGAATCATAAACATAGAGAAACTAATTTGGTCATCCCAAATTATGTCTATGACTTGATATGGAAAGTAATATACAAAAACAGGAACGATATAGAATAATTGATAACTTGAGAGTTTGGGAAAAAGGAAATGTGATTTCGTGTGAGGGCGATTTTTTGTTTAGCCATAGCTACTTGTTTGAATATATGTAGAAAAGAACAAATGTATCGGCATCATAAAGTAGTGGTGCCTTGATGGTCACAAGTTATGAGCAATTCAGGGATCACCAACTACTATTTTATTACTATGATACCAAAAAGTTAATTTGTTGAGTGAGTTTCACCAAACAAACCATATCAATCTCTCACACGCATTCATGTGGTCAAAGGCATTGCCAGGCTGCATGCAGGTCAGCTTCAGCCATCTCTAGTTCGGTTCATAATTGTGATTCATTCCAACAATGTCATCCTCAATCCATTAATTAGGAACCGAACTAGAGATAGCTGAAGCTCGCCTGATCTCTATATTTCTAATTCGTCTCCAATTCATTTTTTTTTAAATTTTCTCTCGACCTCACATCAATATTAATCGGGTTAGTCGGGTATGAGGAACGTATTACCTAAAATATATTTAAAAGGGTTGGCGGAGGTTTTAGATAGACATTATCGATTAGTACCTTCTAATGAGAAATATGAACAAAAAAGGCTTCGAGAAAACTAATCTTTTCAAGATGACATGAAGCAAGTAAATTCAATTGCATTTAAACTATTTTAATTAAAATGATATGAAATATTATTATTTAAATACTTGGAAAAGATTTTTTATTAATCGGCAATTTATGTATCAAGATTTGTCTTTGACTATGTTATGATAAAACAAGACAACACCATGATAAAGTAGTACACAGAAGGTTTATGATTTTATTTTACAAGGCAACTGAACGATAATTGTCATTATGGTCTCACCAAACAAATTGCTTTAAAGCCTAGTGTAATTATTTCTACCACACGACACAATATTTTCAGCAGGCCGACCATTCATATGTTTCATGTTCTAACAATCATTGACATTCAGATTATAATAGTTCTTATTTCAAAACCTAATTATATTATATACAAATTATAATTAAATAAATATTAAACGAGTTGGTTCGCAAATAACCGCATTTTATATATTAGGATAAAACTTAATTAATTTATCGAACAAGTCTATATCTTAAACTCGAATTTGAATCATATTTAAATTCTGATTAATTCAAACTTAAATGAACTGGTTAAAACCTTGAGCATGTACCTAAACTTAACTTCGCCCTGATGATGGGCAGTAGTCAAAGCTTGAAAGCAATTATGCCCATCTTTCCGAAAGAAAATGTTTTTTTCAATAATATTGTTTCACCAATATCTATAATAGATTAAGTTTAACACGTCTGTAACTCATGTATATGTTAGTAAGGAAAAAAAAGAAAAAATACTTTTAGCTTACCAAATTGAACAAACAAAGCTTTGAACGTATTAATAAATTACGCATTTAAATTGAGCTCTATAGGTAAGCAATTGAGGACGAGCAATAGCTAATCAATCAATTGATTATAGCGATCTTATGGGATCATCAACAAATCTATTGGAAATGAAATAGCTTGAAAAACAAAATGTAGAACCGACTAATTAACACCTTATTGTTGACCCTATAAATGTCCATAATCGTATCCACTGCTCAATCTAGATTATGGGTCATTGACAGCTTTCATTTAAACTTGAAAGACAAAAAGCTATTATACCCCCCACCACGTGTCCCTCAAATTGAAGTTTAAGACTGTGCCGATACAATTAATGCTATTATATTTATAAAAGTAGTATATGAAAAAAAATAATGTGTTCTTTGCCTATTGGATCATAAAAGTGACCCATTGTTTGGATTGGATTATACATCTTAATTAAAGTTGGGAAAAGTCAACACTTGTTCTTGCATGTAACTACAACTAATTATTTTGTTTACTGGCTGAGTACTCATGTTTTGACAAAGTTTTCACTGTTACATATTTTGTTAATTTTCATCAATTCTTCAGTTTAAATTATAATGAAAGACCAAAATTATCTCTTTGTCTTTTCAATTTTCAAACCGTATCATTTGAACCATTTCCTCCCTCCCTCCCTCACTTCACTCTCACTCTTCATTGCTCATGTCTATGGTTATATTCATAAAGGAAGTAACATAGAAATGATTAATTTGGGTTAAAGTTATCATGGCCTTTTCAGGTTCATTGTTGTTTATTTATGATCAAATTATTGTGCTCCACATCAAAGTGCCTGCGGTGTTGTGGCAGAGCACCACCGACGTCGTCATGATCAAATTTGGAACAAGTATTTGGTTCACATTTTTTGGAAAATGAACAGTTCAGTTACACATAACAACAACCCTAATTTCCATTTCTAGCAAAGTAACTCTACAAAATTTCAAATCAATTGGACTTGAGATTTAAAGCTACCGTCTATTCTCAAGAATTTAGTGCAAAACGCCTAAATAAAGGATCACCATCAATCGATTTGAGTAGGTCTATTTTCAAGAACTATGTCACCTCGGAAGCTGCTCGTCGGAAGAAGAAATTACATGCCAAGTCTTTAGAGTTTTTATTCCTAGTTCTTCTAGTCGATATTGAACCTCTCAATTTTGTTGGTTTTTCCCGCCATTTATGTGTTCTTGCTTTGTGAAGAGAATGATAGATGTGGGCGAGGAGGAGGTGAGAGAAAGATGGAAGAGAGAAAAGGGTTCAAATGATATGTTTTAAAAATTTAAAAGGTGTGGAGGGATAATTTGACATTTTTATCGTAATTAAAAATGAAAAACTAACAAAAGTTAATAGAATGAGTAACAAAATTTTCTTCAAGCATGGGTACCCGCCAATGAAAAAAATATATATTTAGATGTAAAACAATAAATAAAAAGTTTCGGTGCACAAAAAAACAATTATAAAGAATTTTTTTACAATTTTTCGCAAATTATATCATATAATTATTACACATATACAAGTCATGGCTTCTCCTAAAATAACATTATCATGTGAACAAAATATTTGTAAGAAATCAACAGTGAAAGGGATTTAGATTTGGTGCGTAGCTCACCAACACACGACATCACCCATTTCCCCACTTAGCCGCAGCCACGTCCCAAAAACAAAGCCCCCTACTCCAGTTGGCAAAATAAAAAACAAATGGGATGGATCCACATTTATAAGTTCGTTGGGGTAGTTGCATCCATCCCTCCCTTCCCTTTAAATCCCCACCTCCCACCCGCAAAACACAACATTCCACCCTCCTTCCACCACCACCATGCCTCCGCAAAACCCGGAATCCGACGAAGTCTCCGTCAACAACCTCCCCAACTTCCTCCTCTCCGTCCGGCTCAAGTACGTCAAGCTCGGCTACCACTACCTCATCTCCAACGCCATGTACCTCCTCCTCGCCCCGCTCCTCGCCGCCCTCTTCTCCGCCGCCGACGACCTCCTCCTCCTGTGGGCCCACCTCCGCCCCAGCCTCCCCGCCGCCACGGCCCTCTCCGGCCTCGCCGTCTTCCTCTCCACCCTCTACTTCACCAGCCGCCCCCGGAGGGTGTACCTCCTCGACTTCGCGTGCTACAAGCCCGGCCCCGAGCGGACCTGCACGCGTGAGACATTCATGGAGTGCTCGGCCCTGACGGGGAGCTTCACGGACGACAACCTGGCGTTCCAGAAGAAGATCCTGGAGCGGTCGGGGCTCGGGCAGAAGACGTACCTGCCCGAGGCCGTCATCAGGGTCCCGCCCAACCCGTGCATGGCCGAGGCCAGGAGGGAGGCCGAGATGGTCATGTTCGGGGCCATCGACGACCTGCTCGCCAAGACCGCCGTCAAGGCCAAGGATATCGGGATTTTGGTCGTCAATTGCAGCTTGTTCAACCCGACGCCGTCTCTGTCCGCTATGATTGTTAACCACTACAACCTCAGGGGCAATATTGTGAGCTACAATCTCGGTGGTATGGGTTGCAGCGCCGGCCTCATTTCTATCGACCTCGCCAAGCAGCTCTTGCAGGTAATTAAATTAACTCATTTCTTTTTTTTAACTAATTTCCTTGTGTTCATCATAATTAGATTGTCATCGTTGGGAGTTCAGAATTCACACATTATTTAGTTTAGTCTTTAATTTTCCCGCCCTATAGGTCTACTCAGTTCAAACGTATTTACCGCGTTTCAATGAAAAAATGTGTTTTACATTAATTGTTTGAAAGAATATGTTACTTAACTTTTAGTATTCATTCCAAAAAATTGAAATAGTTGTTAATTCTAGTAAATAACCTGATAACAAATTTAAAGTGACAAGAAATATGAATTCAATTGTTAAATATTTAGTCTTTTAGTTTTATCTTGACATTTTATATGATAAATATAGCTTGATTATACTATTATAGTTGGATTTTTAATTTGCATCCATATATATGTATATATAGCAATTAGTCTTATATTGATGTTACACAAGCGAAGTATTGTCTCCGACCAACCTCACGTGAGTGTGTCCATCAAACACGTACTACTTTTCCCTATTGATGCGGGTATTAATTAATATTGGTATATATAGGTAGTAGTTGGGGAAGTATACATTAGGTGATCCATCTGTATGAACATGCAAAACACTTGGATATTGTTTCCAAACTTGAAAATAGTGGTTGGGTCTTAAATGCTACACATATTTCTCTTCTGTACACATACACACACCAAAATTGTATGAAACATATATTAAAAATCAAGTCTAACCTAACTGTGCTTTTTGAGTAAGATTATGTTAATGAATCTTGGATTTGTTAATAATTGGTGAAATATATAGGTGCACCCAAACTCGTACGCCCTGGTGGTGAGCATGGAGAACATAACACTCAACTGGTACTTCGGCAACGACCGGTCGATGCTGGTCTCGAACTGCCTGTTCCGCATGGGCGGCGCCGCCATCCTCCTCTCGAACCGCTCCTGGGACCGTCGTCGGTCCAAATACCAGCTCATCCACACCGTGCGCACCCACAAGGGGGCCGACGACAGGTGCTACGGCTGCGTGTTCCAGCAGGAGGACTCGACCGGTCGGGTCGGGGTGTCCCTCTCCAAGGACCTCATGGCCGTCGCCGGGGAGGCCCTGAAGACCAACATCACCACCCTCGGCCCGCTCGTCCTCCCGATGTCCGAGCAGCTCCTCTTCTTCGCGACCCTCATGGCGCGCAAGGTGTTCAAGATGAAGAAGATCAAGCCCTACATCCCCGACTTCAAGCTCGCCTTCGAGCACTTCTGCATCCACGCCGGCGGGCGGGCCGTGCTCGACGAGCTCGAGAAGAACCTGGAGCTCTCGGATTGGCACATGGAGCCTTCTAGGATGACGCTGAACCGGTTCGGGAACACGTCCAGCAGCTCGCTGTGGTACGAGCTGGCGTACATGGAGGCCAAGGGGAGGATCAGGAAGGGGAACAGGACGTGGCAGATCGCGTTCGGCTCGGGTTTCAAGTGTAACAGCGCCGTGTGGAGGGCGCTCAGGACGGTCGACCCCGCCCGGGAGAAGAACCCGTGGATGGACGAGATCCACGAGTTCCCCGTTCACGTTCCCAGGGTTTCGTCCGTGCTCAATTAGAAAGAAACAGACTGTCATCTCTCGCTCGTGATGATTAATTAGTTAATCATTACTCTTAGTTGCCTTTTACTTTACGTATGAAATTGATTCGGATTTTTGGTATGTATATCATATAGGTGAAGAAAATAATCCGAGTTGGGATGGAAAAGACACATCCTTTTTATGTTAAAAGAATAATAAATACTATTAACTTCATCATTGTGTATTTTGGTTATTGAAATAGATACGATTTGTATAATAATTAACAGATAGTATATTATGATGCTGATTTTGTTTATGATAAGAAGTTACATGAAAATGAAATGTATCATCTTTTATGTCAAGAGATGAAATATCATTAAATTAACTATTGTGTTGTCAATACTTTATTGTGTTTGATCATGATATGAATATGTGATTTGTATTGAATTGATAGTAGTTACATAATGTTGACTTTCTTTATACTAAGTTTAATGATATGAAAATGACACATATTCTTCTGCCAAGAGAAGAAATTGTAACAGCATTTTATTAGAGCTCAAGATCTTTTAGCACTATCAAATATTGGGGAAAATCTTTGATAAAATTATATTTGGTATGCTCCTTCGCACTTCTAATCAAATAATGAGCCACACAATTCGTATTTTTTAATAAATTACACAGACGAATTTCGAATATACATAGTCAGACGTTAATTTGCAATTTGAGATCACTCGACTGAATGTAAAAATCATGACTACGCAACTCTTAATATACTACTGAGAACATGCATATAATAGTGACATACAGCGGGTGAATGTTTGCGACAATATCGCCAAGGCGGTTCTAAACGATAAGCCCTAACATAAAACGCCCCTCGTCCGGAACACATCGCCCATATTCATTATTACGTTGTCAATATTTTCTACGATAATATTATTAATTATTTGATTTATATATTTTCGAGCTGTAAAGAGAAGATACAAAATTAAAAAAAAAATAACAATAGCCAAACTAGTTGGCGTGAACTAAACTCACATGCAGGCAGTGTCTGGTTCTGATGTCACAATTGGATAATAAAAGCTCGTGTGGTAGCTGGAAAGTTTGTATCAGGTTGAGACTTGTCAAGTAATTAATGCCCAGCTACACCTATATATACTACACTTATTTAATTAAATTACCAAATCAATAACGTGAACATGGAATATTTATTGATAAATAATACCACACTAAAACCTACGTAATTGAGTGCAAGTAACCGTAATTGAAAAAAAAAGATTATCTTATCATATGTAAGCCATTATTATGGGCCTAATTTACGTGAAAAGTAGTATTAGGATTTTCTAGGTTTATTTAATTTGATTCTACCAAACAGTATACTTATTAACCCATAACCATGGTTGAGGCTAGGTAATAATTAAGGGTGTTAATGGGGTCCATTACACATTTTTTTTAACTTTCATTATATATATGTGAGATAATATATGAAATATAATATATTGTGAAAGATTTTATTTTGATTTTGAGGTATGATCATTCTTTATAACTTAGTGTAGTATATACATAGTCGACAATAAAATAGCATAAATATAATCATGTATGGTGTTTCAAAATAATTCCATAACACTATTATTATATAAAAAAATCTAAATCATACAATACATATAAATTTGAAAACTTAAAAATACTTTTACATGATAATCTTTATGCATGTGTTTATATATTCAATATCAAACGGGAAATATTTATATTTTAAATATTTATTTTTATTCGTGTAATGTATCTCGATAGATATTTTATGAGGTGCCATTTAAATTGTGTTAATTTCCAAAAAAACTGACATTTTTACCTCTATTTAACTTCTAACTGGATGGATTAGAGCTTGTACATCAAAATTTAACTTCAATATTCTAAATTCACATTAGGTCTTGTTAGAATATTAGAATATTGTAACTATTTTTTTAGGGTTTCTTACTTAATTGTGTATAAGGTTTATAGATACTTATGTATTCACAATATCAATAATATTATATTCTACAATATTTCTATCAAATTTTTTTATCTAAATAAATCATCATAGTTGAATCAATCATGGGGTCTCTAGAACCAGACAATTTCCAGACCCAATGTTTCGGTGTGCATTATGTAAAACAACTGATCTTCCTTCGCAGATTCCCCTCCAAACGAAGCTCGGAGAATTCCCCAATGGAGCCTCCCTGAATATACCATGGGGAAAGTAGTGGGCTTTAAGTAATCTGTTTGGCAAGGACTCTGGGTTTGTTAGGATTCTCTAGGCTTGTTTTCCCAGGAGTGCGAAGTTGAATTCTTTGAAGTTAAGGAAACCCATCCCTCACAGTTCTTTGTGTTTGCATAGATCAGCCCACTTCCACCATATGATCTCGCCCCTTCCCGCATTACCCTTCCATCAGAATTTATAAAACATCTTCCCAATATCATCGTCTCTGTAAAGTGGGACATATTTAGGCACCACCAGCGCAAGCATTTGGTTGGAAAGAAGTATGGAAGTTGCGAGCTCTGCCCAAAGTTAAAATCTTTATATGGAGAGCCATATCCAATCTGCTCCCGACTAGGTCGCGCCTGGCAGAGAAGGGTCTCCCAATAGTCACACAGTGTCCCCTTGGTGGTCATCCAGACGAGACAGCTGATCACGTTTTCTCCAACTGTAGTGTAGTCGCCTCTATTTGGGGGGACAGACTCCTACTAGGTATACGAAGGAAATTAGGTCCAGAGCCAGTAATGAACAATTGGTGTAATTGGGTGGAGGGGGAGGACGAGGCATGCCTATGGGCTATCACTCTCTGGGCAGCGACAAAACCTAGAGAATCATCCTCCGGTGCAGATAAACTGGTGGCAGAATCCCCAAAAGTACGGGTCCCTCCGGATCCTGGGAAACTAAAGATAAATGTAGATGGGGGAATAGATGTAGAGAGGGGGTTCTGGAGCATAGGGCTTGTCTGTAGGGACTCTGAGGGTCGTATTGTGGGAGCTCTCTCTAGACGGTTTTCGGGACATCTCCATTCCGAAGAGATGGAGGCCGTAGGCGTCAGAGAAGCGTTATCATGGGCAAAGGAAAACAAATGGAAGGAAGTGGTACTCGAATCAGATTGTATTTAGGTGGTGGATAGTGTCCGGCAAGGGAAACATATGAGAAATATGTTCGGAAGCATCATTTATGACTACAGGCTCATCCTTTCTGCCCCAGGGGTTGATTTCACAATAATTTTTTCTCGTAGGACCTGTAATAAAGTGGCTCATGAATTGGCCAAACATGTATTAACTAACAGTGGCTGGGATTATGGTGCGGGGTCTGTCCCACCAACTGTAACTTCAGCTGTCTAGTTTAATGTCGGGTTAGTTACCATTTCTTAAATAAAATTCGTTTTCCTTCAAAAAAAAAACCCCATAGAAATAATTCAGGGCCGGAGTGGCCGAAACGACGAGATTCAATCCAATCCGTGAGTCATCCCATTACTTCCTCACTGGATTAGAATTATTGGCCTAAACGCAAAACGGGCCCGACCATTACCCAAATCTGAGTCGGGTCAACCAGGCCCGACCCGATCTATTGCCATTGGCCCATAGCAGAAGAAACCATCACTCCATTGTTCTAATTGCTTAGTCTCTGCGCATTCGTCCGCCGGAAACTGTGAGCGTCGCCGCCGGGAAATACGATCCTCGTCGGTAAGTTCTCTCCCGTTTCGTGCTGAAAAATGAGTGAGATCGAGGAGCTAGAGGCCAAGAATCGATTGATTAATCTGATGATCCTTACAGCATTAGCTTTTGATTCAGTTCCGTATTTGGATATTTTCTGATGATTTGAGAGAGTTTGGTTTATGAGGATTTTGTTCTGTGATTGTGCATGTTTGGGTGAGTGACGACTGAACTGTACACAAATTACATATTCCAGCAATTTAAATCCGTTATTGTTTTAGGTCGTTTTGGTATGATTATGCAGTTTCTGAATTTCTGTATGGGCAGAAGCTTCAATTTTTGGAAAATTAGTTAGATTTTCAGCAGCATTATTTTGATACTATAAGTTCTTAATTCATGTAAACTGAAATGTACTGATTCATGTGTTTGTGTGTTTACTCATCAAATCTGCAGTCTCTTTACCTATGTTTATCGGGTTAAAACAGTTCGTTTTCGTTGAGTAACGTCTCGAGTTCAAGTATTGTGGATGGAAAATGGGTGTTGGGAGAGCTTCACCGTAAAGTGGCTCGCCCTGGCTCAGCTTGGATTAATACATCAATTGCCTGAATAAATTTGGTTTGTGCATTAGATCATGTGGATATGAACAGCTGCTTTGCTATGTTTGATTAACATGTGAAATAAGGGCTTTGAAGCGTTCACAGTTTACATCTCTGTTGTTGTTTTTTTCTGAGTTTAACTGGTGATCATTTTACTTCTGTGCTTTTGGAATTGAATTTCTTTGGGGGGTTCTGTGGCTGGCGGTCCATGATGATCTTATGAAGTCGTATAATGCATTGAGCTTTTCCTTTTCTTGTGTAGTTGACTTTATGGGAGTCAATATTTTTGTTTCGGCTGCAATGACCGTACGTGTGGCATGGTATAGACAATTCTGTTCTTCATTTTGTTGTTTGCATATTCCCGCCTTTTGTTGATACTACTGAACTGCGCAATGTGCTATTTTGTTTGCCATGCGTGTGTGATTATCTGATCCTAGCTATATCTTTCCACTTCATTATTGAAATGCGATTTTGCTGCATATACTGATTTCAGTTTGACATTCCTTTCAGAGAAAAAGTTAGCAGCACCTCCAACCATGATTGCCGTAAAAAGCCTGCTGCAGATATTCCCCCCACTAAACTTACCGTCCGCTCGCCTGGTTTACAGAATTTAGCGCCCCGGGCTCCAAGCTCTTCGACACATGGGTTAGAGACTTCGTTTTCCTTCCTCTCTCTCGTCTTCTTTCATTTTGAACCCAAGTCTGCTAAAATCTATCTCACTAAACACTTTTGTACACAATTTTGATGTTAAAGCTGCTTGAGAGATGATATTTGATACCAACCAACATGTGTGTGTGCATAGCTAGCTGGTTGTTCTTGCAGGTGGTGCATGGACAAAGTGTGTATAAAGCAATACTGTCATGTGTTTGCGTTGAAAATCATTTTGTTATCACAGTGAGTGCAATAACTGTGATATAGCTACTTGGCTAAGGTTATAGTTGATTTGTGCCTACACATGTGGTTTGGCGCATCTGTTCAGACATTTACATCGGAAACTAAATGCTGTAAGAGTTAGTTGTGTATCCCTCCCACAATCTCTTGACCCGTCTTTAAAATGTATAGTTCCTTCCCCTGCAATGCACTTGTTTCTTCCCTAAGGCGTTTCACATTTTTCATTGGCATATTTTGGTTTTTGGGGTTTTCCGCTCTAAAAAGTCTGTAAACCAACAATGGTAAGCGTCGAGCCTAATGTGCAGACCCCAGAGGTTTCTTTCACAAGCAATGTCTTTGTGTCGTCGCGTAATGGCAGCCTGCAGCCCAACTTCTTGATGTCCATCCGACTCAAGCACGTAAAGCTCGGGTACCACTGCCTAGTCTCGAACGCCATGTACCTCCTCCTCTTCCCTCTCCTCGCTTTCCTCTCCTCTACCGACTTTGTCCAACTTTGGACTCTCATGCAGTTCAATCTCGTCACATTAGCCATCTGCTCCTGTCTTGTCTTGGTTTTTTCCACCCTCTACTTCACGAGTCGTCCCAGGAAAGTATACTTGGTGAACTGCTCGTGTTACAAGCCTGGCTCGGAGCTGAACGTTACCAGGGAGATGTTCATGGAGAAGATGGCGGGGACAGGGAGCTTCACGGAGGAGAGCTTTGCGTTCCAGAAGAAGATCCTGGAACGGTCCGGGTTGGGCCAGAAGACTTACCTGCCGGAGGGATTGGTGAAGGTGCCGCCTGACCCGTGCATGGCGGAAGCTCGGAAGGAGGTGGAGATGGTGATGTTTGGGGCCATAGATGAGCTGTTGGGGAAGACAGGTGTGATGGCTAAGGACATTGGGATTCTTGTGGTGAATTGCTGCACGTTCAGCCTGAATCCGTCATTGTCCTGGTAGATATAATTATGTGCAAAACAACTTATTTTAAGTATAGTCAATTGAAATTTTCTCAAAGACATAAGTGCATAAATTACGAGCAATTAAAATAAAGTAAACAACAAAAACAGACTTTATGTGATTTGCCAATAATGTATTTGACTATATCTATAAGACAAAAAGCAATTCTCATTGAGAGAAGTCGGTTATAAAATCATTAAATGAGTTCAACTAGGTTAAATAAAAGTAGTACATATCCTACTAAATTAGACTATAACAGAAAGTATACAAATATGAAACTCTAATGTAATCGACTGTCCAAATTAAGGATAAATCATATCATCCAAGCTTCAACATCAGATAGCATGAGTCTGGGACATCTTCGAAACCCTGAATGCCCAGCCTTGAATCCCGACTTATTGATAGTATGGTGTATGGAGATTTAATTTGCATAATTACAATAACTCAACTCAACTAATGGAGTACTACTTAGCAATTTTAGATCATAGTCATCTGAATAACTTGGTTGGTCCAGATGAGTAATGCATGTCGTATGTATATTTTCTAGATGTTTGAAATATTTGAACCAAGACGGGTTATATCGAGAAACATATATATGCGGAAATCATAAAGAATTAGAATAAACAACAATATTAGATTTATGTGATTTACTAACAATGTGTTAATTACGTCCGTAGATTAGAGAGACTAGATGAATTCTTATCGGTAGAGATCGATTATAGAAATGCAAAGTGAGTTCGGCCAGATTCAGGTCGCAGATGTCCCAACATCAAATATACAGTGAGTCAGGGGCCTCTTTACTCCCTTGAACTCCCTGATGCGGCTGCATCAATACTACGATTATGCTACCTATTTATCACACTTTGGTTTGTTTCCCTTGAAAGTAGTACTACGATCTTAGTGTCTCATGTGTCTTTACGGATAATTTTGGTGTAAGTGCGCAGGTTTAGGGTGAAATCGAGACGAAAAGTGGATATGACATATTGGAGAACCATGTCACGTTCTGGGATGTCACGACCGTGGCATCACAAAGGTCTCTGCCAAAAGACATATTCAAAGTCCATGTCACAGTCGTGACATCCTCAACCAACCAGCCCGTGACACTTGACACCATGCGAGCGAGCGAGAGGCAGTTCCAAGGAGTATGTCATGATCGTAACATTCCTAGTTGGGACATGCCGCGACTAAAGAAATTTAAAAACGATCTTATGTTACTTTTAGGGCATCAAATTTTTGGAGAAAATACATAGAGGCGCGAAAAAGGAGAGTAGAAGACGGCATTCAAGATTCGAGAGGAGATTTGGCAACCGTTGGAGACAATTTTTGATCATTAGGATCGAGAGTTCTTTGAAGATCAAGAACCGAACAAAGGGGACTCAGCCGATTGATGAGATTCAACCCATCCTTATTCTAGGATTTCATCTTTCTACCTTTTCTCCTAGTTTTATATCTTGTAATTGATTACTCATGATTGTAGCTCTATGATTATGGGCTCATAACCATAATCATGGGTGCTAATTAAGTTAACCACTTGTTGAAATTGATGTTTTAGTGATTTATAGATTGAACTTTTATACGTGAATGATTGAAATTATGATTTTATGAATAATCGTTTGATGTGGACTAGTATTAGATGATTATTTGGTGGTTGTGATGCCAAGTCCGAGAGGGCTGGTGTGAAACTGACAAGCAGAATTTCAGGGTGTTCAACTCTTTGAAACCCTTATACAGTTATTGTTTTTTGTCCTGCAGAGTCGGGGTGTGCTCTAGTACGAGAGGATAGTAAACGCTTCAACTCTAGGCTCGCTCCAATACTGAGACGTGGAGTCAATATTTGCACGGGCATACGATATTATTTGTATGCATGATTGTTTATCTTATAAATTTCGAGTTTCGTTTCGCTAGTAGCCTAGCCCCCGTAGTATCTCTCTCATTAAAATTTACCCAAGTTCATTTTAATTTTACATCTTTATTATTAGTATACTTCTCCATAATCAACCAAATAAATTACGCATTTTTCATTTGCTCAAATAACTCCAATTGACTTGATTTTGACCCTCATTTGATTCGTGTGGAATCACCCGACTTTTATTAGGTTTACTATTTGTGGATCGCATGTTTGTGCGAGGTCGTAAGACGTTGGGTGATGCATCCACATCGTTGACGTTAAACCCTAAACCCTGACTTGCTGATCAGCCACGAAACCACATTATAACACTAATCCCATAATATCCGGATGGGATTCAAGACACTTTCCATCCCAACCCCCATCACTCAATAACGATCCATATCAAGCTCTACACATCAACGTGCATGTCTCGTAAGAACCACTCTCGTCTTTGCTTCATGTGTCGTATAAGGACAATCCTATAAAGAGATATTAATTGTGTCTCTCCCCCAAAACTCAATGCCGCGAGAGTTGGTTGAGATATCAATTCCACCCCTAAATATCTAAATCTTTAAAAGCTTGTCACTCTAATCAACAAATTTGTTCACATTCAACAATGGCCGTCACCTTCGTGATCTTCTCCTACCTCGCCGCCTTCCTCGCCGCCCTCTACTTCACTACCTGCCCCCGGAAGGTCTACATGGTCGACTTCTCGTGCTACAAGCCGCGGCCGGGGCTGGCCTTGACGACGGAGATGTTCGGTGAAAAGTGCGGGCGGTTGGGGAGCTTCTAGGACGAGAACTTGGAGTTCCAGAGGAAGATCCTCGAGCGGTCGGGGCTGGGCCAGAAGACTTCCATCCCGGAGGCTCTCGCGAGGTTCCCGATCAACCCGTGCATGGAGGAGGCGAGGAAGGAGGCGGAGGCGGTGATGTTCGGGGCGATCGACGAGTTGTTGGGAAAGACTGGAGTGAAGGCTAAGGACGTTGGGATTGTTGTGGTGAATTGTAGCTTGTTTAATCCCAACCCGTCTCTTTCGGCTATGATTGTGAATCGTTACGAGCTTAGAGGGAATGTTTTGTGCTATAATCTTGGTGGCATGGGTTGTAGTGCCGGCCTCATTTCCATTGATCTCGCCAAGCGGCTTTTACAGGTTAGTCACTTCTGAGTTACGATAGAAAACAAGAATCACTCTATTAGGAATTACAAATACGTTTGAATTTGATTGGATGAGATATGAGACGAGAATCACCAAATATGTGACATTTGCATTTCTTTATTAGAGGTATTATATGAAGTCTCTATCGCTTCATCCATATTCTTTGATGATGGGACAGAGGAACGTGAATTACAAACTCGTTGTCACCACGAGATAGATCAAGTGCATAAAGAAAAAAGGAATTTAAATAAAAACAATACACAAGAACACATTGAGATTAATTTATGTGACTCAGTCAATAATGTGTTCGCTATGTCCTTAAATAGAGAAGAGTAATAGTATTAGAGAGAGAAGGTACATAGTCACAATAATATATGGACTACACTTGTGGACTTTCTCACTAACCTGTCAGCTAACTCAACCGCACTGACTAAACTTCATAAATTATTTATTGTCATTCCAAAAATTATATTTTCCAAGGGTGTCAAATTTTCACATGATAGTCCGATTTGGAAAGTACATGTGTACAATTGGACTACACTTGCCAACCAACACGTTTCCATGCCCTTATGCATTAAGTGAAAGGAAATATTAGGCCATGCACACATATCTATTGGGGAGAAACGGGTTGTCACTGCAACAACCAATCTCGTATATATATTAAAACTCACATTTGACCAAGAATATTAGTCTATTAAATTTAGAGTGTAATGTGTTATGTATGTATAAATCCTTTTTATGCACATTATTCTTTTGACGTGGGATTTTGAACTCACATATAAACCTAACAATCTCCTCATCTACATTTAGTCTCATCACATTGAGTTGGTTTCCCCTAAACCTAAATGTTACATAGTCTACTCAATCCCACAAGAGTTCTTTTCATTTTATCTGGGTCTCACCATTAGAGGAGCTGATCATGATCCTCGTCTTACCAACCATAGGAGAGTACCCGACCCACTTTACCAGAAGAGTTTTACCGAACCAAGACTCTAATACAACTATTAAGAGATATGAGTCTTACCTAGGAGGAGCTCCCAAGGAAGCTCTTTCACACATTAGAGCCAACATTTGACCAAAAAGACTAGCCTATTGAGTTTATAATCCAATGTATATATTATCGTCTTTATACCCAATATTCTTCCAATATGAGACTTTGAACTAACATGTGGATCAAAAAGACGCACATCAGATTGACTCCCATAATGTCATACTCTTGGTCTACTCAATCCCGCAAATGCCCTTTTCATTCTATGTGGACCTCACCATGAGAGAAGACGGTCATGATCCTAGTCTTACCAGTAATAGGAGTAACTAACTCACTTTATCAAGAGAGTCCACTCACGACCTCAATGTTAAATTAATTTCTCTGTCATGCCTAAAATATTAACACGCACATTAATATTTATTGGTTAATTAATATCTTAACTTGTAATTAGTTAATGTTGGACAAATTGTACAAAATAAGTAAGTTAATATCTGTATTAATTTATGAATGGGTTAATTTGAGTTGTGATTTTGAAGCGCTTAAACTAAAATTGAATAATGTAAAATACGTTTACGTATTTTATAAAATGAGATATTTTCAACGGTATATGATAAGTTCTAAATAGACAAGAAGTGAATGAGAAATTGAATTTCAAAGTTGATCATGTAAGATGATTTTGTTGAAAAATTGAGGTGTGCACTCAAAGTGTTTTCTCAAATTTTGTGCAGTTCTAGTGTTTTCTTAAAGTCTTACATGACAATTTTACTAGCATTTTTTAAAATATATATAGAATCATTTTTTCACATACTTGCAAAAAGTCAAAGAGGTAAAACTCTCTCTCTCTCTCTCTCTCCCTCTCTCTCTCTCACACACACACACAACTGCACATAAGTGCAAATCTTAGGCCGATGAGCGAGTTGTAGGCTTGAACTCGCATGTGCCCACACGCCGTGTGCGACGCATATGCGGTTGAAAAATTGAGCTCTGAAAGCCCTCCACATTTTACTTAGACCCATAATAATTCTCACCAGAGTTTTCTCAATTAATTTCTAATACGGAAATACTACATGGTCAATGTCATTAATTTCTCTTAATTAAAAATTAATTACCTAATAATTATGTTATTAAAGAGTCATGTTTTTCTAAGAATAAATTAGTATGATTTTAGCTTCCTTTTCCCTCTAGGATTTGAATTCCCGTTTTTTTATAAAGGTTAAACTTACACTAAAACTGCATACTAGCTGAAAAATATTAGTCATCGTCACTCTATGAAATTTGTTCTCTCTCACAACTCTCTACACATAATTCGAGCTCACTAACACTCGTCGTTCTATCTTGAAAGACGGTTGTCCATAAAGGCCATCACACATTTTAACGAAACTGGGCTACTGGGCTTCCGCGAAGATCAATTTTCTCTTGATCAATCCTCCACGTACTTAGATTCTAGGTTCAGTAGGATTTATTTATGATGGTTCTTATTGCACGATTATAATAATAAAGTAAAGTATTTGAATATGTTTGTATGGTGCAAATTGTTTTCACTACATTATGCATGAATGTTTGTTTGGATTATTCCAATTTACGGTAATGGACTAACACACATGTTACGATTAACAGGTACACCCCAAGTGCTACGCCTTGGTGGTGAGCACCGAGAACATGACCCAAAACTGGTACTCTGGCAATGACCGGTCCATGCTTCTCTCCAACTGCCTCTTCCGTGTCGGCGGCGCCGCCATCCTCCTCTCCAACCGATCACCCGACCGCCACATGTCCAAGTACCAACTAATCCAGACCGTCCGGACCCACAAAGGCGCCGACAACGACTCGTACAGCTGTGCGGTTCAGCGAGAAGACACCGCGAAGCGCGTGGGCGTGTCCATATCAAAACATCTAATGTCAGTGGCCGGAGACGCCTTGAAAACAAACATCACCGCCCTAGGCCCCCTCATCCTCCCCGTATCGGAGCAAATCATCTTCGCCGCCGACTTCATCTCAAAAAAAGTAAATAAAAAGAAAAAGGCGCGCGTGCCAAATTTTAAGTCGGCGGTGGAGCATTTTTGCATACACGCGGGAGGTAGGGCGGTGCTGGACGCCATGGAGAAGAATCTACAACTTTCCGAGTGGCACATGGAACCTTCTAGAATGACGCTGAACCGGGTCGGGAACACGTCCAGTAGCTCGCCCTGGTACGAGCTGGCCTATTCGGAGGCCATGGGTCGGGTCAAGTCGGGCGACTGGGCTTGGCAGATCGCATTTGGGTCCGGCTTTAAGTGCAACACCGCGGTTTGGCGGGCGCTCCGAACCATTCACCCGACCCGTGAGACCAACCCGTGGATGGATGAGATTGATGAGTTTCCGGTCCATGACCCCGAAAATTAATTCCGGTATTTACGAAATTGCCATTGGGCCCGAAATAAATTGGACTGGACAATGCTAGTTGGGCTTTGGCTATTTTAGAATAGTTGTAATGTATTTTATTATGAGTGGCTATGAATAAATTAGGTGTGTTTAATTGTTATTTGAATGTGATAAATTAATTAGGTGGGTGCATTATTTTTCATCCAATAGAATATTCTCTGACCGCACGAGATGAGTCGAAAATATTCCAATTACATTCAAACAGTATTTATCACCAAAAGCCCCCAACCATTTTATAAGGGAAATTAAGGTAGGACCCTATAGGATCCCCAAATCAAATCCGTATGAGGTGTGGTGTATATCTTATAGAATCTAAAATTAAAAATGTTAAAAACAAATACTACAATTATTGACAAAATAATTTGTTTTCGATCGATTATATGATACTCCCGATCTGATTTGATTGGGATATAGTCTTTTTGGGACAAGCGCAACATAGAATTTCAGCCTCTAATCATGGACGGGACAAACTATGCCCACCTCGATCCTAGTATATTAAAATTTAAAGAGATAATCATATAAATGTGTACTCAACTACGATCAGTTCTCAATTAAATATATTGAAGTACACTAAAAAAATTTTCTCATTGTGTCCAATTCTGTTAAACTCCTTTAATTATTTGTTTATTTTATTTTTAATTCATGATAAAAATACCAAAATGCCTCTATTTGATTGTTAAATTTTCAAATCCATCACTAATCAATGTCAAGGAAAATGTTAAAACCTAGTTGGGTGGATAGAAGTTTGAAAAATTAATTAAACTAGTCCAAATTCTTAGAACACTTCATAATATTGGGCTGCTACTACACATATAAGCTGTGACATCATTGTGTGCTCATTCCTTTAGATTTGGGGCTATTTAAATAGAGGACTGTGCTATGAAGCATTTGCTTTCTACCTAAAATATAAATAAACACTGTTACTCAAATAATGTTGCAAGACATATTTATAAAGAAATACCTACAACAATCAACAATGCAGCCATGACCCACTTCATTAATTGATTTAATAAACTTGTTATGCTTATTTATCTATGTTTCTTTTTTATATTTGGTTAGGTGAGATGTGCGATTTAAGCTTTTTCTGTAATTGATTTTTGTCTACTTATAATACAAGTAATCATTATAATAGGACAACGCATTAGTTTATTTTTAACACTGATATTGCATTTGGTAGAGCAATTTGCAATAAGTTTTTCTTCTATGAGATCATTGATTTGTCTATGGTCAAGTTTTTTATTCTATTTTTTCTAACACATAGATGTACGATCATTGAATATGAAATATTGTAATTTAAATAAAAGTATTATTAGAAAAATGGAAACGAAGAGGTATCATAATTGTATCAAAATCATCGAGGAAAAGAAAGTTATTACTCACATGTTAAAATTTGCATAATTGCAAACAAGTATTTAAATTATGAACATAACTATGTGACTAAGGTAAAGAGACCTGTGATGACATATCCGGTATAGATAAAATTATTAATATCACATGTTCAAATTAAAATATTGCATAAGAATATGTTTCAATTTTGAACGTAATGACATAATTGCATAAAGAAACGACAATAATAATAATATCTTGAGAAAGCATATTAAGGTAGTATATATACATAGGTTAAATTGTAAAAGGTGACAGTGAACCATTTAAAAGTGATGCTTAACTTACTATTTTCTTTTGCAAATTGTGTTTATTTATTCAAAAATGAAAAAAAAGCTTTTTAAATTAATTTTTTTCAACCCGAGTTCGTCATTTTTTCTTCTTCCCTCGCTTGACATCAATTTTGTGAATTTTATTATGCTCAACTACAAGAAGATTTTTTTGCGCGCCATTAGAGTCCAGAGAAAAATTGGCGCACTCAAGTTGAAAAACATTATTTAGAAAAATATATTATTAAGGGATTTTCGTGGCTTATAGACAAATGTACATATTTTTCAAAAAGAAATGATAAATTTACATAGTAGAGTAATGACTATGATCAATATAAAATAAATGTAAATTGTAATATTTGGGTGGAAATGACAAAACAGACAAGGTAACAAAATAGTGTTACTTGCAAGGAAGCTACAATGTTTGTCACTTTAGCAATAACATAATTGGAACCATTGCTAGTGGCTAAAAGTTGGGTGGCTTCCTCTTTCTTTTTCTCTGCTCCCTTGTAAGAGGAGAGAAAATCCCAAAAACACTTTTCAATATTTTCATTAATACCATTTATATTTAAATGCACATATGATTTTTCACTCCCTAACTCAAAGAAAAATGTAGCTAATAATTATAGGATGAGGTCAAATCCTAAACAAAATTTTAGAAATTAGATAAGTGTTTTATTTTTCAAATGATATGAGATCAACGAAATAGCTTTGATAGTTTTTCACTTATCATTCTTTTTATTTTGAATGAAACTCTGGCATACTTTACTCAATATTAATAAAACAATTAATCTTTATAAGTTGAGTCAACATTGATGATATAAAATATGTTATATACAACGAGTCGGATTCTATAACGAACAATGTAAAATATCTTGTTACTTGAGTTTATTCATTTTATTTTTATGATTTTTTTCTGTTAATTCTTAATGTCAATTTTGTTTTCTTTCATCACGTATATTAGAGTATTAAAATCAAATTATAAACTTTTTAATGATCAAACATGTATCGGCACCCATAAAACTCATACGTCATAAAATCGACGTAGCAGAGAACAACTATCAACAAATGACACTGCTCTAAAAATAACCAACAAATAACACATTTGTTAAGGAAACTCAATTTGAATTTGTGGGGCTGTTAGAACATATTAAAGTTTGTTTTATATTTAGAGTGTTGATCTATATGGAGAATTCATTTAATGTATTTCACATAAAGTGTATTTATTAATAATACATAGTTTTATGTCCTTTGAAGGGATACCGTATCGGTTTGAGCCTCAGATTATTAATAGAGAAGTTTGAGTTTTGAATCCCGTTGTGATCAGGATGGGAAAAAATTAAATGGTAGATTTAGGATACGATATAATTCAAAAAAATATATATGGTTTTCTATTTGTTGACATAATAATAAATAAGGACCTTTTTAACTTTGAACTTTTAGTATAATCTTATTTTTCTTATTGTGTTATAATCATTTGGAAGACGTATTTTTTTGAAAGAGAGAACATTAATAGTTAACAACTCATATTTCTAATAAAAATGTCCGTCAAATCGAATTTATTAGAAAAAGTGAGGAAGATTGTTTGAACAATTACAGAAATGTAACTAAAAAAATCTCAAAGTGTCCTCACATTAGAGAAATATTTTTTTACCAAAAAAACCCATCTTTTGAGTTTCAATCTCGAATTTAATTGTCCTAATAAATAAAACTATAGAGACACTAGCATCATATTTTGGGTTCTAATTAGGACACGTAGCTAAATTGTTGATAGTACTTGCGCCACACAGCCTCACCGCATTTTATTTCTTATTATATTTATTTTAATAGGCCGTAAATTAAAAGAAAAAAACATATTTAAATTCCCAAAAAATAGAATATAAAAAAAAATATTTTGTAAGTTTAAATTAAATAAAAAAATGAAGGGATAATTTGAGGCCTCTTCACTCTGTATATCTATAAATAGTGCGATTGGCGTCCCAAAGCCTCACAAGCTGAGATCTGCCATTTCTCTCCTATCATTATCTTCACTGCGACGTTCACTCACACCTTGCAGGTTCGTAATCGTCTCTTCCAATCAATTCTGTTTCTGGGTTTGCTATTTTTGCTTTGATTCCGCTCTGCTTCAGTCTGTTTTCCCCATTTTCATGTTAAAGTCTGGATTTTTCTGATCGGTGTTTTCTGGGTTTCTGCGTATATCTGTTTGGGGTAGTTTTATTCATGGGTTCTGCAGTGTTTTTTCATTTCATGAGGTTTCTTAGGACATTAGTGGGTGGGTGCTCTGTTTCATGTTACTGGTTTGCTGGGAAATTATTTTCCCCATTTGGTTGATTTGATTTGATTTTATATAGCATGTTTTTGGTTTGAAGACCATGAGTTTGTAGTTTTTGTGGATCTTATTGTATTTGTATTGATATAGGTGTTTGTTTCATGTTTTAGTTCTCATTTTCCCCCCTTTTTGGTCCAATTTGATGTTCTTCTAGGTTTGCTGCAATGGAATTTGAAATAGAGGAGAAACTAGATCTTGGGTTTTGAATTTGTTGTGTATTTTTGGTAGTAAGATTTATATAGTTCTCTGTAGTAAGATAAAGGCCTGTTTTGTGAGACCTAAACAACAGTGTGAACATGAAACTCAAGATTTGAGAGACTGCTATACTATAATCCCCCTCAGGTCACTGCCTCAGTCAATATGGTCTCAATCAAGTTATAAAAAATATTGGTTCCCTTTGAAAATAAGTGTTTCGTTGCACTGTTGACGAAAACTAAGAATTGAATTCCTCACGGCATTTCAACCGTTAACCCAAGTAAGATGCCTACTCAAATTGTCATAACTGACTCTAGAGTAAAAGAATCAGAAACCCTTTATTGGCATTTGTTTTCAGGAAATAGAGCTCTTATTTTGAGACGAAGAGAGCAAGTGTTTTTGGTTGATTTTCAGTATTTCAGTTCGGACCTTTTACAATTCCTAAATTGTGCCGGTTCTGCTCATTTGGAAGCTTATTGCTTGGTAACCTCATTTCTGGGATTTATGCTTTTGTTGTTGGGGTTGTCTTCATTGAAGATAAAAAAACATAAAACGTTTGATAAAGATTGTACTCTAACTAAATGACTGAAAACTTAACTACCATCGTTTAGGTATAGCCGATTAGTGTTAAAATGACCTCAAATTAATTCTTTGCTCTAAAATGTTGCATATTATTATTAATGTTTGGATTTTCTGATTCTGTTCTAAACTGTTCAGAATGGGAAGTACCGGAGGAACCAAGTATGGCGAGTACACCTATGAGAACCTCGAGAGGGAACTCTACTGGCCTTCTGAGAAGCTACGCATATCAATAACCGGTGCTGGTGGGTTCATTGCCTCTCACATTGCTAGGCGGTTGAAAAGTGAGGGTCATTACATTATTGCTTCTGACTGGAAGAAAAACGAGCACATGCCGGAGGACATGTTCTGTGACGAGTTCCATCTTGCCGACCTTAGAGTGATGGACAACTGTTTGAAGGTCACCAATGGGGTTGATCATGTTTTCAACCTTGCTGCTGATATGGGAGGAATGGGTTTTATTCAGTCCAACCACTCAGTCATTATGTATAACAACACAATGATCAGTTTCAACATGCTCGAGGCTGCAAGGATCAATGGAGTCAAGAGGTTTGTTTGCCTTATATTACCATCTGTTTCAGTAACTCCATTGCCTTGATTTAAGAATTGGTTGAGTGGCCGAGATGTTCTGATCAAGAACTTAGCAATATTCAGTTTATTATTTTGTGCCAAATATGAGATGAATACATTTATCGTAAAATTGAATTCATTTGCTCTTTGCAGGTTCTTTTATGCCTCTAGTGCTTGCATTTACCCTGAATTTAAACAGCTGGAAACTAATGTGAGCTTGAAGGAGGCCGATGCTTGGCCAGCAGAGGTTTCTTTCTTTCTCTCAACTGACAAACTCGTTATATCTACATATTCTATCTCGAAATTATCAAATATATTAATGAGATGTTACTATTGTATGCGTGTATGTTAGCCTCAAGATGCCTATGGTTTGGAGAAGCTTGCTACCGAGGAGTTATGCAAGCACTACACTAAGGACTTTGGCATCCAGTGCCGGATTGGACGCTTCCACAACATATACGGACCCTTCGGAACCTGGAAAGGTGAGGCGTGCTTTATAACTTGTTTGCTATCGCTATGATCAGATGATCTTGACATTTGGAATTCAAAATTACACGTTTTGGCATGCGTTGTTCATTGTAGGTGGGAGAGAGAAGGCTCCTGCCGCCTTTTGCAGGAAGGCCCTTACCTCTGTTGATAAGTTCGAGATGTGGGGAGACGGTATACAAACTCGCTCCTTTACCTTCATTGATGAATGTGTCGAAGGTGTCCTCAGGTATTTTTATTGGGATTTTTGTAACTATCGAAATATTGTTGTGGTGCTGCTAGCTTTCTTCAAAGATTTTCTTTGGTCGTGCCATTTGTGATTCTTCGAGCACTGAGCCTTACTTACTATGCGTTCAGGTTAACCAAGTCAGACTTCTGCGAGCCAGTGAACATTGGGAGCGATGAGATGGTGAGCATGAACGAGATGGCTGAGATAGTATTAAGCTTCGAGGACAAGAAGCTCCCAATCCATCACATTCCCGGCCCTGAGGGTGTTCGTGGCCGAAACTCGGACAACACATTGATCAAGGAGAAGCTCGGCTGGGCCCCTACCATGAGATTGAAGGTACGACTAGTACTTCGAGTTGTCTCTTCCTTCAATAGACTAACCAACCGCCCAGTAACCAATTTCACACGCTCATATCTCTATTATCTCCACAGGATGGGCTGAGAATCACATATTTCTGGATCAAGGAGCAGATCGAGAAGGAGAAGTCTCAAGGCATCGACCTGTCAGTCTACGGGTCATCAAAAGTTGTGGGAACACAAGCACCCGTCCAGCTCGGGTCTCTCCGCGCTGCAGACGGCAAAGAGTGAAAATCTGAGAAAGGATCGAATTTTAAACCTCTTACCACTACGCCTGCATGTATTTTACGGGTCATCCCGAAAATGTTGCTTATTATTGTTTTGCTGTGAGTTCTCTTAGCTTCTGCACTATGTAGTAACTGGTATGAGCATTTCAATTGTTTTAGAAGGAACTAAGTTGTTGTGTTGCTATCTACTTGCATGTGAGGTGTTGAGAAAGTTGTTATATATCTCAATTATGTAATAAATTAGCATTGCTATGTTTGTGTTTGGAAGGTGTAGAGCCTGAGAATGGTTGTGGTGAAGGAGAAACATATGTTTGTGTAGTTTTATTCACCTGTGGTCCAAGGTAGGGACTTCTTTTGTACTGGGCAAGAGCCAAAAATGAGTGTGGAGCCACTGCCCATGTTATAAACATGGTGACCACAAGAAAGGTAATGGAAAGGAACATTGCTGGTTGCTGACTGTGTTGGATCTGCTCTCTTGTACTAGTGCCTTTTAGTTGGGTTTTCAGGCATGTGAATGTTGTTTGGATTTTTGTTGTTGGTTTTGGAATTGGATTATTAGGGTATGTGAATAATGCACACATCTTCATTGATGATGTATATATCTCTCCCTCGTAGAATGGGGCGGGGTCTAGATGAATTTATTGATCTATTGAGTTCTCATTAGGTTTAGAGTATTTTGTCTCTAATACAATGATTGCAACATGACGGATTTAGCGATCATTGTTTAGTATTTGTTGGGTTCAAACTATTTTGTCTCTATGCTAGGATTATTATAGGGTGGATTTAGCAATCTTCGCTATCTACCTTGATGGATCATAGAATAGGGTGAGTTAGAGACAGATTTATTGATCTCTGTTTCTATTCTATCGGATTGGAGATACTGAATTCTCATCAGATTTAGAGTACGTATAAGGATCACAACATGGTGGGTTTAGAGTAGATTTAGCTATCCTCGCTTATTACCCTTTTGGGTTCAAAGTCTTGCCACTTTATAAGGATGACAATAGGGTGGGTTCGGAACGGATGTAGCAATCTCCGTTCCTTATCCTATAGAATTGGAGAAATTGAATTCTCGTCAAATTCAATGATACTTGGTTATCACTTCATTGAGTGATTTTTCTTCGATTTTGTATAAATCTAGGAAAAATTGTATAAACTAACCGTTTAGATTAGATATTTTGCAAGTCTTAATAATTATGCTTATTTTTTATGTTTCAACTTTCTACTATTTTACATTTTCTATTCTGTTAAAATAGATGAAAAAGTCCACCAAGTAAATCACATGACTAACATGTGTGCGTTAAATAAATGGAAATGTGATTAATAAAATTGACTTGAAGAAAAAAAATATAATCCCTGGGTCACTATTAGTTTATTCCCTCTTGGCTCATAGACTTGTAACAAAATGAATAAATTGACAATGGGGCCATAATAGAAATTGTAAATACATCAGTGTGGGCCTATTGGCCCATTAAATTGACGCAGGAATGAGGAACAATTTACCACAACAGAGTAGTATCTAGGCCCATTACATTCGGATCAACTACACATTTATAAGAGTTCGATAAGATGTTAAACCAATAACTAAAAATCATGAAAAGAAATTATTATATTATAGATAGAGTCACATTCAAGTAATAGGATTAATTTTATTTTATAAAAGATGATTCGGATTTGGGTTTGTTACTAGATATTATTTAGGTCACATGTTAGGAATTTTTCAAGTCAGAAATGGCAAAGACGATAGAATCACTATGTTAGTCATAGAAATGCAGTGTGATTTGTGAAGAACGAACAGACTATTTAATAATGGTTTAAACAACAAATTAAATAGTTATGATCACATCACCTGTTAATTAGGGGGATTTCGGATTGCACCCATCTCGTATTTCATCTCTAGAATATTTTCTTCAGCTTCGTCACATGATCAACTGACAAAATAATCACAACTTGGCTAGAGTCGCGAAAGGGTACAACAATTTTTGTTTTACTAAGGTTTGATATCTCATCAAGACTTATTTCGATACATTCATTTTCAAATTATTTAACTCAACTATTCTATTTATTATAATTATATAAGACTTACCTAGACCTGTATATTGAGAACATTTTCTTAGAATCACTCGCTTATTAAATTGATTATTATAAATCAAACACGAAACCGTAATTAATTAGAGTACACAACACAATTGATATATCTTATTTTGCACTAGCCGCCAATTTTGATTTAACCAATTTGCACCTTTCACACAATCTTTAATGACTTCATACATAATCTCATAATGTAACAAGTCATTAACATTACCAATACTGTATAGTTTGAGACCAACACATATAATATAAAATTATTATGGTAAGCTTACGATAATAGTAATTAGTTAAGCATTGACTTTCAAACAATCATTTCTGAGTTGTCCTTATCCAATCATAACCCGCTGTTGAAGGAATAGCAAGTGTTTCTTTAATCTATTTTTTAACTCCTCAAAGGAATAATATTATGATGCTAATTAATTTATAAATATATATAATTAAGAGTGTCATTTAATTCTGGAACCAAGTTGAAGAAAATAATGGAGTGCAGTTGCTTGGTGGGTAAGCTACACCCTTCCAACCAACGGCTGCATTTCAGAGATTCTTTCCATTTCCAACCAGAGTTTGTGTCGTTGCTTCAAGATTTAAAGATCACCGTCATTATATAATTATAACGAAAAATATCGAATGTGAAAATAAACAAACAATCTAATAATAATAATAAATAAATAAATTTACGTGATTCGACGATAATATGTTGACTATATTTATTATGTGAAAGATATGGTCAGGGTGTAGTTTTCTTTAAATTGATAGTTAGGGTACAAAAAATGAAAATGAAATATTATGTTACCAAAGTGTTAAAGTGGTATAGTTTAGGTATAGTAAACTGTCATTTTCACTATTTATAATATTTTCCAAACTAGTGTTTTGAAAATATCTGACTTGTCCGATTAGCTATGATTAGTCTCAAATCTTCAAATCCTTCGATCTAATTAGTTTTTTTTTATTAATTTGATTCTGATCTCCCATTAATCCTCATAAGACTATCGTCCATCTGACTAGTGTCTATCGCTTTTAGACCACTGATAATTTGTTAATCAGAAGAGAAAACATTAAACCTACAATTGCTCACAAAATTTTGAAAATTCAATAAACATAAAACTTAAAGTCACTTCATAACGTGACCTCCAGCTTTATTCAACGGTGTATCATGACAAGATCCTCGATAAACAATGCATCTCGATGCACCAGCTCTGTCAACTATGTTGTGACGAAACATTCGACAAACATATATAGCATATTGTTGGATCAGGAGCCACCTCACACCCCAAACCGGATGCTTCACTCATACACTCTGACTCGCTGACTAGCTTGATGAGTCCTGAATCAAGACACACCTAACTATTAATTGTTATAACAAGTGCAGGCAATTCTGCAAATAACACTGATGAAGAAGCAGTGTACTATGGCATCAATGAATGATCTGGGTTTGTGTTCAGCTAGTTATGGAGATGAATGTAGGTTAGCTCCTAGCTGTATCATCACTCATGTAGCTCACAAATGATGAGCAATAAATCTATTTAATTTCTTTGTATCTACATATCTATGTTATATTGATTCCTTCATGGATTTAGAGCTCTGCATGATTGTAGTTTTGTATAGGTTTTATTGTGCTTCTTAGCCTATTTTGTTGGTTAAGTTTTGCCCAGTGAAATAAATATATGTATAGATCGATATCTACAAATTTATTGTTATTGTACCTTCTCGATCACATGCACACACACAGAAATTCAACTATGATAATTAAGTGTTTTAATCAAAGTGTTTTATAAGACTTGACATCTGTGTTGAACTTAATTAATTATACATTTAATATAACTCATAAATGATTTTTTTTGTTGTTGAGTGATTCAATACTTTTGTACTTGTGTGTTTACTTTGAAAAAAAAGCTGAAGACTAATGACTCATTCTTTGTTTCTTGGAATAGATAAATAATTTTTATATGGTCCTCAGAATGAGAATGAGGTTGAGGCTGCAATTTTGGCTTAGTTTTGTTTGTCTGGTTGGTTGGTTTAGCTTAATAGACAAAATGCAGGATCTGGTCAACAATATCTCTCTAATTATTATTGGTTTCAAGAAAAATAATTCCATGGAATTTGGAGGCTTCTAAGTCATATTGAATTGTGGATACATAGGAACATGTAATCCTCAATAAGAGTATCAAACCCATGAGTTATTGAAGATGATACTTAAATTCATCTGGATCACATAATGCACACTTTTTTGTTACATCATTGACCAAATATTACAAATTGGATATGTTACCGAAATTTAAACATCCTCTTTTAATTGTATCGAGTCACTATCAGTTTCGATTGTCTTTCAGTGATGCAAGGAATCCTTAGTCGATTGTAGGGTTTGGAGCTCATTAGTTTTATTATCCATGATTGTAATCTCTTTTATCCCGATGCAATATCGTTTCAGTTATTTATAATTGCATGCTAGAGAATAAAGTTGCTCGCTATTCAGTTAGAGCGGCTTTATCGGATTCTGATTGGATTTTGGATGAGGGCTCTGTCCTTCCCGCATTTAATCGTATTTGGTCCTTGGACCTCTGTTAATGGAGTCGGCATGCTTTTCCAACAAAAAAAAACTTGTAGTATTAAAATAGTTTCGTTCTCTAACTAAAATAAATAAAATTTTTATTATTTTATAATATATTTAGAACATATATTAACAACTTCAAGCCTACACTTTTAGAGAAAATGTTGTGAGATCAATTCTCGTTGAGTGCATACAAATGAACAAAGTTTTTGGATAACTACTAGAAAAACAAATCAGAATTTCAATCAACATGATACTTAAGATATCATTGTTAGAGATGATACTTAAGGTATCTCATATCTCAAATATTACTTCAGACCAGTTTAAGATGAAAGATTTGAATAATCTCACTTCTTTGAGTTAGCAATCTTCTCGATACTGCTTGGCAAATGTCAGTTTTATCTGTCAACGCGTTGACATGCCTAATACAGTGTACATTGTGAGCCAAAACACGTGTGCTCCTCGCATTACTTCCTATGAGGTTATTGTTCAAAGTTTTCGGTATGTTTGAGACACATTGTCTCACGATCTTCACTTCTCCCATGACTCATCTTTCCTCTTATAAGTTCATTTAGATGTTAGATGGACTAGTGATTCTAATAACCGACATTCTACTGTAGACTATATTTTCTTCCTTGACAATTCTTATTTATTAAAACAATAAGAAACAGACGATTGTACCTCTCTCTTGTACATGTGCAAAATATCAAGTTATACCGTATCCGACCTCATATGCCCACAATGGTTGCTATACAATACGAGTATAGTTCATGATTCTATTATACTTATATTTAACTTGATGATTAAAGTGCTACATAGATTGTTCACAACAACGACTTTTACGAACGTACAAACCATATAAAAATATTGTCGATTTTGTACTATTATTTAATCTCGTATACTTGTATTTCTTTAGTCTGCCCGGGTTTAATGTAATTTTTATAGAAACCCACCCATGCAAGAGAAAAGACGAGAAAAACAAAAACCTGAAAATCGAGTCCACTGATCTTCCCATGAACCCCCGTACACTATAGCATTTCCCACCAATATCTTTTCTCAAGAAAAAAAGAAGGAGAAAGATTAAAGTGAAGTCTTGTAAATACTAAAATAGAAAATTGATAAAATGCAGTCAGTAGGTGGAGGGTTGCTTTCAAGAAATAATAATATTATAATAAGAAAAAAGAAATAGATATTGGAAAATTTGTATATACAATTTTTTTTGAATATTGTATATACAAATTTATTACTATTTATTTGTGGATTGAAATTGGACATAGAAAGAGAGAGTAGTATCAGTCTTATCAACAAAAAGGATGGGTCCCACATTCCCTACCAGCTTTTATCATAATACTAAACACTATAATGAATTTTCACTGACCCACCACAATGATTGACATATATCATATATGTATTTATTTTGTTAATATACTATACAATTATAAAATATTTATTCAACTTCTAAATTCTAATCCATGAATAACATTCTATGCTAGTTTATGTTAAAAATCTCTACTAGTAACGATTATTAATAGTTTTTTTTAGGGAAACGATTATTTTTTTTAAAAAGAAAACGAATTTTATTTGAGAATGACAACTAACTTGGTATTAAGCTGAACAGTTAAAATTACAGTTAGTGGGACGGACTTCTCACCATAATTCTAACTATTGTTAGTTATAGCATGCTTGGTCAATTCGTGTGCCACTTTATTACAAGTCCTACAAACAAAAATTAGTGTAAAATCGACCCTTTAATAGTTAAATAAATACATTAACAAATTAGATACTTATTTGATTATATGTATTTTAATTTTAATTAGTTCTTTTTTTTATAAAAGTAAATATTAATATATTGATATTCATCAACTAAAATGTCTTTATACTTTTAAAAAAAAAGTCAATGTATGTAACTACAACGAATTCTGTCTATTATTAAATTATTTCTCATCTTGTAACCAGGATCGAGCTTGTAACCTCATTCAAATAATATGATGCTTAACTTATAGAGTGCTTAAAAATCTCAACCTAATTTGATTATTGTTCAGAAGACTTATCTAGCCTATTAGTATCAGTGCTTTTGTACTTTGTGTTGGAGAAAACAACCAGCAAGAGTGACCAAATCACTTTTGGTTTTTCTACACTGGGTTAAAGAATTTGTACCTCTGCAACTCTTTCTAAACAATTTAGAGCTTGTCAATAGTATCATTGTACCATGAGAGATTACGATTACAACCATTCATTACGTGTATAAGTATAAGAAATTTGATTTGAAGTATCTATATATGAATCAATTACAAATCGAACAACTTGTTGAACAAAATTTCACCATATTAACCAATATGTTCTTTTGTGAACGATACCCTTTTAATTGAAATTGAATCTCGACCAAAACATCAGAGTCGTCTATGACAAACTTAAGAACCCATTGAAAAACAAATCAAAATTTTTAAGAATAGATGCTCTTGTTACATCTTTTTAAATGTAATTAATGTTTCAAATATAGTTTACGGTTATTTGTTTCCTAAATCCAAAATAGTTTGTGGTCAGTTTTGCTAACTTAATTTATCAATTGAAGTTAACATTGGTGAATACAGTTTATGAACCTTTCAACTTAGGAATATATTCGTATTTACCGACAAATTTGATAACTTTTATCCTAATAAATTGTCATTGTTTGTATATATTATACATTAGTTTTAAATTCTTTCTCAAGTAAGTTTAATCTATCTTACCATGTGTTTTGTTCCTAATTTTTAGGGGTTTGTCTCGTTTGCGACTAACAAGGTACGCAGTGGGTTCGTCTCGTTTGCGACTGAGCGACGATAAGTTTGTGGTGGAGTGGAGGGTCCGACAGTGCTCTTTGAGTACAGGAGGGCTGGAGGCGGGAGGTTTTTAGGTTCTGTGGGTTGACGGTGACTTTGCGATGGTCAAGTTAGAGGGGGGGGGGGGGGACAGGACCATCATTAGTCTCTTAATTGTGTGCTTTTATCACTTGCTTGCTATTCCCTGTTTGAAATGTTGTGGTACTTATTAACATTACAGGTTTGGGACCGTGAGAAGATTGTTATAATACCTGATCATTATATATTCACAACCAATGAACGTGCAAATCGGAATGTGGATACTTTAAGGGATTTCTGCATGGAGCAAAATATCAAGTACTTTTATGATATTAAAGATCTTGGTAATTTTAAGGTATGATTGAATCTATATGTATTTTCCATTTGTTAGACTATACGTCATTAAAGATTAAATATATTTTATACTTTTGTAGGCTAATCCAGATTACAAAGGTGTATGCCATGTAGCTCTTGCCCAAGAAGGTCATTGTAGGCCTGGAGAGGTTCAGTTATTTTTTTGTAGTCTTTGAATTTATAATTAGTATTGATATTTTATGCCACGATATTGCAGGAAGGTTTCTTACTCTTAAGCCCTGTGCAGGTCCTGCTAGGTACTGACTCTCACACGTGTACTGCCGGAGCATTTGGCCAATTTGCTACTGGAATTGGCAATACTGATGCAGGTTTTGTTTTGGGCGCTGGAAAGCTCTTGCTCAAAGTATGTAAATAGCACTACAAAATGCTAGCATGTTAATATCTATAATCCAGAATGTTTTTATTCTGGTACTATTTTCTAGCTGATTTTTTATTGATTGGAGTATTCATTTGCTGAACATTATTTGTGTTTTTCCTTGTCCTGTGAATGGCTACATTCTGTCTTTCATTTCGGCTGATGTCAATCAATATGGATCCTTTCATTTAATAACTGTTGGAAAGAAGATTCAACTTTTCCATCTTCCTGTCTTCAATTTGTCTATTTATCATTTGTAAATTTCTCATAAATTTAGGGTTTCTGTTAATTGCTGCATCAGACATCTATCTCTAGTATTTTAATACGACTTGGAAACTTCCATGTATAATTTTACCTGTAACTAATGCATTGGCTAACTATGGTGCCCGTATGAAAACCACACTTTTATCATTTTAGACTTTAGTCCTGTAAATTCAACCCCTCGTACATATCCTTCAACTTGCTGCGGGAAATAAGAAGTCGAATTTTGCTTATTATGTTGTGTTTGCCATCATTGTATTTCACCTGATAATATATGAAATGCTTACCGTTTCATCGAAAATAATGTTTATTTGTTAGGCTCCATTGCTGCTTTAAACCTGCATTGTTCTTATACCTGTTCAAAATACAGGTGCCTCAAACTCTTAGATTTGTGATGGATGGTGAAATGCCTGATTATTTGCTTGCGAAGGATTTGATTTTGCAAGTAAGTTTGGCTGATCCAGGGATGCATTTTCTTTGACTGTTCATGAATGGAATTCTTTATTTTAGTTAAAACATCTTTTTATTGAAATATATTATTGCAATGAACACATATTTCTTACCTGGCAGATCATTGGTGAAATATCTGTTTCTGGAGCAACATATAAATCTATGGAGTTTGTTGGGTCAACCGTTGAAAGTTTAAACGTGAGTGAATCTTGGGGATATACTTGCTACTATATTTTCCATTTTAGCTTTAAGTGTGCTAAGGCCTAAGACACCTAAAAGGATGAGGATTTATATTGCTTCATTATTCTGTACTGTATAGATGGAAGAAAGGATGACTCTCTGCAACATGGTTGTTGAAGCTGGGGGGAAGAATGGTGTTGTCCCCGCCGACAGTACTACATTTAAGTACCTTGAGGTTTGTGCAAACGATCATCAGATGGTTTTGAACTTGCGTCTTTCACCATCTCTTCTGATGAAGATAAACACGGTCTCTTAAATTTTATTTTATTGTTTTTGTTTCCCCCAGGGCAAGACATCCCTGCCTTACGAACCAGTTTATAGTGATCAGCAAGCCAGGTAGACAACTTTATTAATAATTGGTAGCATATTAACATCTAGAGTCATGTTCTGAGTCTAGTCTTGATAGTCACTCTTTGAACTTTTGAAGGACTAGATCTCTGTAATGGTACATCAAAATCCTCTTTTTAGGCTCCAATTGCTATTATAACGCCATGCCTAGTTTCAAAGTATAACTAAAGAATATATTACCATTTCGGGTAGTGTGTGAGTGCACTTGGACATGTTTTTTAAACCACAAACAATAATTGTATGATTTCTTGTTCAATGCTCAACTTTTACCCACTTCAAACTCATTGCGGTTATTATTTGGAAGATTTGTTCAAACTACTAATACCTCGACGTCTACTGAAGATAAAACTGTCAGTAAATACATTGTGTAAATTTTTGAATGACTTTGTTTTTGACGGGCGACATTGAATCCAAATTACAGTCAATATTGTTGTGCTGTCAATAATTTCTACTGTTGGATAAAGACGTAACCAGAGAAAAAGGCAGACATAACAGAGAAGCATAATCCACCACTTTCCGTTCTGTTTCTTAATTCTTCTATTACCTACCAACTGAAAGTGCATGGCTATCTTCAACTTGCCTATTTTGGAATGTTAATGGGATTTGTTGACATGAAACTAGAAATTTGTTGATCTGGAAATGAAGAGAACGCCTTCACCTGTTTTATGTGTTGAGATACCTTTTTTCTCTCTTCGAGTATTTGCTTAATCTGTTCCACTTTTTAATCATGTATACCTTAATGCATTATTTTGTCTTTCAGATTTCTTTCCGAGTACAGATTTGATGTCTCAAAACTGGAACCTCTGGTGGCAAAGGTGGGTGCTTTATTTTTATTTTTTTGTAGCGATGAGATTATTATGTTTATTTCTTGTGTTTAGGAAGTAAGTTGTCAATTTAATTTCATGTTAGATTTCCCTACTAATTTTCATTTGGAGTGTAATGTTGTAAGTTGTGTGCATTTGCAGCCTCATTCTCCTGATAACCGAGCTTTAGCAAGAGAATGCAAAGATGTTAAAATTGACAGAGTGTATATCGGATCTTGTACTGGTGGCAAAACAGAGGATTTTCTGGCAGCAGCCAGAGTGTTTCATGCTTCTGTAAGGAGTCATAAGTATCTATAAGTATTGCTGGTTTGCCTTAACAATAAAAGTGTATGACTTGTGGAGTTAAGCTACTGGATGTTAGTCAACCCTTGAAGATGGCCCTTTGTGTTATAATTTTCCATCTGGTTGTAACTAGTTGAATATTTTCATCAGGTTAAATATTCTGTTACTTTCTCTACAGGGTAAAAAGGTCAAAGTTCCCACATTTCTTGTCCCTGCCACGCAAAAGGTTCGTGATTCTATGTCAATGAATTTTCCTTCAGAAATACTGAATAGAGATAGGCTTTTGAGTTTTGATGATGTAGAACAAATAACGACAAATGAGCCTGTATCTATTTGGTAAAATTACAGGTTTGGATGGACGTATATAGCCTCCCAGTACCAGGAGCTGGTGGCAAGACCTGTTCCCAAATATTTGAAGAAGCTGGTTGTGACACTCCTACAAGTCCTAGTTGTGGTGCGTGCTTGGGCGGCCCTAAAGACACATATGCACGCATGAATGAAGCTCAGGTAAAGTATTTTCTATTGTCCTACCTTGACAAATGATATGATTGATTGTGCCATCTGAACTATTGCATATTCCAAAAAAAGAAGAGACTTGGATCATATTGCCAGATAATGACAATTTTGCTTTAGCTATCCAAGTCCGTCAACCAAATCAAACTTTTGCATCTTGTTCAGGATAAGAAGTTTAACGAAATATAAGGTTCCTGTGTTTTTAAGCTGTAATTCTTCATGATTCAGATATCAGGGTTCTTTTTTGCATGTCAATCCTGAACCTACACATGGATAAAATTAAGGTTTTAACCACTGTATATCTTTGCAAGTGACATTCCCATTTCACCACGAAGACCAAGCGTGTTCCAATTGAATATCGTACTATAAGGCATTGCAACAAGAGTATTAGAAGGAATGAAAATGGGTGCATATGTGCCTTGCCTAGTTCATAATGGAATGGAAATTTTCCATTTACTTTATAATACCACCTACCCCCTAGGGCTTGTAGAACACGGCATTGTAGTGCATTCTATGTTTTCCAGGAATTCTAAATCTGTCCTATCTCTTAATTTTTATCTGAACATAGTTTTCTTAGTTGTTTATCAATGCTGTTCTATCAGAACAGGCTGTGGGGTCTGCAGCTAGTGTCTTTGTTGACACTGAAGTTGTAGTTTGAACTTGTTGTTAGCATATCAAGTGGTTAAATGCGCTTATGACCTTTCAACGGTAATGCAATTGCAGGTATGTGTTTCAACAACAAACAGGAACTTCCCGGGGAGAATGGGACACAAGGAAGGACAGATATATCTTGCTTCCCCGTACACAGCAGCAGCATCTGCTTTGACCGGCTATGTTACCGATCCCAGAGAATTCTTGCAGTAGAGTTATTTGCTGTGCCTGTGTTGTAAACACTTCTTGTTCTTGTTTGGAAGCCTTTATGTTAGGTTAATAATTTGGCTCAAACATGCATGTTCGTGAATGAAAAGAAAATGGTGTGTCGACGACAGATAATATGTAGTGCTTGTTTTGAAGAATGCTCGCACTAGGAAATTTCATGTGAACCTCTGCTTTGGCCTGTGGCAAGTTTCAGTATTCTTCCATAATTAATGGGAGTTTGTGTGTTTGAAAATTTTCAATTTTGAATCTCTGTAACATTCAATTTTTTGGACATGTCATTGTCAGGCTTACCGGAGTTGTGATAGAGAAATTCTTTAGCTGACAGTCTGAGCAAGAAAATGAGAGTGTAATTTGGGCATTCAAGTCCTCTAAAACTAATGTTAGTATTGTTTTTTAATATGAATTTGTGTAGTGTTTAATATTACGAATATATGTTTAAAGCATTCAAGCTACAAGTGAAATGCTTTATACCCTTCAGTTCCTGGTCTTTGGCTTAACAATGTTAATATGGGCTTGCATTTATAAATGCATGTTTTACCATTTATTTTCCGGACATGAATAGTGAATAGTGACTTTTGCTACAGTAACTTCTAGGATCTCATCATCTACTAACCCTAAAGAGGGAAGGAAAGTGATGGTATAACTTACTATTCATATAATCTATGACATAATA
>JAYMTP010000058.1:0-52453 GCA_036897365.1 Geranium brycei
ATTTTGAAGTCTGACCAAGAGCATTTTTGTCTTTTTACTTAAAATTTTAACAGGTTCCATCCAAAATTTTAACGGTATGTGCTAAGTGTCAATTTTCAATCTCTGAGTGTAACTAGGTGTCCAGTTTGAAAGATGGGGATAACTAGATGTCTTTTGGCCTTAGTTGGGTGTGGCTATGTGTAGTTTTCCCTTTATTTTAACATAAATCAATCTAAAAGAGTTATCTGCCCAAGTACACAAGGAGCTTGTGTCTAAAATAAATCCAGAGTAAGATCTCAAGCACATGAATGATGATGCTTTCATAGTTCTCACTTTCTTCTCTTGTAATACTCCCAACTCTTATACAGGCTTCCACATCTTCGTTATAATTGCTAAATTTTCGTCAGTCCTCTCTTCCTAAGTGCTCCATGTTGGAAATCGTGGGATCTCATACACATCGAAAGCAAACATATAACCACGATTTCTTCTCAAGGATCCATGCAATTTACGATTAATGGACGAAAGAAATTGAATCATCACCTCTAGTAGTTTCTGGCTTTACTATTCTTCTCAAGAATCAAGCATCTCCAAAAGGATCCTCTCTCTACTGATATACACACGAATGAAACGTAGAAGGGAACGACCTGTTAGAACCTTTCTCATTCTTCAGTACCAAAAAAATCTTTCTCTGGTGGCTGAATATTTTTAGTGAAATCGAATATTGCGAAAACGCTAGGGTTTTGACTTATGCCTAAGAGTGTATTTACATCTAATATATGCTCCTAGGTTTTTGATTCTCAATTAGATATTTTCCCTCTTATTTGTGAATCCTAACTTGAAAATATATTTTATATTTATCATATTCCTAATATGTTAAATATTTCTGATTCTCAATTAGATAGTGAGTGTCCCTTTTATTTTCGAATCCCAATTCGAAAATATATATTCTATATTTCATATTCCCATTATGTTAAATATACATCATTTCACTTATTTAGTATGGGCTTCAAAAGCCCAAAACGCTTTGGGCTCGTTCTTTGTGTGTGACCTTATATGCTCATAAAGTATTGTCAATGAGCCTGAAATCTCTATTTCGCTCATGCTTCATAAGTAGCCTCTAGCAAGACATTATGACTACCCAATACTTATGAAGATCGATGATTCGACTTAATCTTTTGTTGTAGCTATCATAATTCCTTTATCTCTTGATATCATGATTGAACTTAAGGCATAGAGTCGTCATCAATATATTATTCAATCTTGTTTCTTAATCTTGAGTAGACCGAGAATGATAACTCTTTATCAACTCTTTTAGCATGGTCATGCATTTCCTCGGTCATACTCATCAATAGGCCCAAAACTGATATCGTATACTTGAAAAGATGTTAAGTGTCATCGTTTCACGGCCCAGGTGATTGTACTCCACTGGTCGGGTCTGTGCGACGTTTAGGAGAGACTTATTGACCATGCTTGTTCCTAAACCAATTGATCCATATGTCAAAACAAGATAGAGTGGGATCAATGAACGAATGGGGAGTACTATACAGTTGAAATAACTCATGAACAAATCTAACACAATAGCAAGGCGATATGTTTAAGATCTTTTGGGCCATGGTCGCCTTCGAAGGAGGTCGACCGATTGTATTATACTGAGACAAAAGTCTGGCGGCCCGGAGGCCAATGAACTATGGAAGGGACTTCACCACACTCCAAAAGTTAAGTTTTGCAATGCCTCATATCCCCTATTTATACTACAAGGCTAATAGAGTTTCCTAATACAACTCTAGTAATTAAAGGAAAAGATCATGTCTAATCCCTAAAATCAAGGTGGAGATATATCCTCTCCAATACTTGGAAGCTAAGAAAACATATGAGCTCTTCATCTTGTCCAGGTGCATTCTTGAGTTAATAAAGAAAGTTCCTTGCTTGTAGTAGAGGATGATTGGCATTGCTTGGTCGCCAAGGAAGGGTCGCATGTCATCTTTGGGCGTGCGAGCTTCCCATAAAGGCGGGTCAGTGTTGTGGGCTTCTCTGAGATGGCGAACGTCATGGGTCAACGTTGTGGGCTTCTAGGATCGGACTAGGTGCGTCGTGGACTTCTCTGAGCTGGAGGACGTCGTTGCTTCCAATGTCGGAGGCGTGCACGAGTCGTTGAGAACGGGCTGACATTGAGCTGTTGAGGGTCGACTAAGGCACGCCCGTGAGTCGATCAACGGGCCTCTCTTGGGCGGACGCTGATGCCTACGGGTCGCCGTGGTCAAGGCTTGTCCCTTAGTCTTGGTGGGACGTTCTATGTTTATCCCTTAGCCAAAGTAGGGTTTCAGTATGGAGTCGGGATTCGTCGGGTTGTCGAGTATCGATTTAGGCCTGTCAGAGGCAGGGAGATAGTCGAAGGTTGTTGCGTGAATCTCGAGTGTCGAGGTTGAGAGGATGCCCAAAAATTAGTAGGGACTCAACCCAAAAGAAGGAAATGGCTTAACAAACTCGGGCGATAGTTCGTCGGTCACGTCCGGAAGGATTTTTGATAAAAATCTACGGGACGTGACAATTGCCCGTCGATTACTTATACACAGTGATAAAAGGATGCGATTGATTTGGCATTACAAGTAGACGGCGGTGCGCAGGCAGTGGGGACACGTGATTATGTAGCGCAGTCAAGTTGAAGTTGTCCATATTATATGTGTTGCGGTTTTGCAGGATCATACATCAATTTTTCTTATCTGCTCTCTCCAATTTATGTATATAATATAATATTAGAACATTCTGGAATCCTAAATTATAATGTACCTCATCGATACCACCTTCTAGCACCTCCCACCAACACCCTCTACTCAATTACTCTTCATTACATTATGAAATATGAAATTTTAAAAATTTAAATCAAAACATAAAATTGATGCTTCATATATAGTGGAGTACATAATAATTCAACAACTTAATTAATTTAGTTTTCCCCTATATTTAAAGTAATAAGTAGGAAAGTAGAAGAAAATTAGAAACTTTTCTTTTGTAACACGAAACGAAGCAACTCTCTGTATATATATATATATGTGCCTATCCATCTATCAGATCTCAACGTACCAAACTCTTGCTTCTCCGTCTACTTGGCTTGTTGTTACATTGCTCTGCACAAGCTCGTCGATCATGAGTAATCAAGCTGAATCCTCCGACTCGTAAGCTTATCTTCCATATCTAGATCTCAATTTGTGTCTTCTTCGGTTCTGCTGATTGTTGATTTTTACCGATTTTAATTTGCTTCGTGTTCATGGTTTTTTCAGTAAGGGGACGAAGAGGGATTTCAGTACTGCGATTTTGGAGCGTAAGAAGTCTCCGAATCGGCTGGTTGTTGACGAAGCCATCAACGATGACAACTCTGTGGTTTCTCTCCACCCCGATACTATGGAGAAGCTTCAGCTCTTCCGCGGTGACACTATTCTCATCAAGGTCCCTTCTTTTGCCTCATGCTTTTGATTTTTAGTATCTGGACTTGTTGATTAGTACTGGGTTTCATGTTGTTTACTCTAGGGTTCATCAACTTACTGTTTTGCTTAAAGCTTTGTTTGTGATTGAGCTGTCTGGTGTTTCAATCCGTGGGTTCTTATTTGGTTACTGTTGATTTGTTGTGCATTGTGAAGCTGTGTTGGGAATTAGATATGTGATAATAGACACTGATATTGGTGTGGGTTATTAGCTACTTTAGATAGGAAAAGGAATTGCCTTAAATTTGTGGATTTGCAATGTATGCTAAGTAGGGGTGTTTATGCCCTTCAGTATATTATGTTTTCTGCATATGCGTGGATTTTTTGATAGATACATTCTTATCAACACTAGATACAATAACTACTTCTGATCAGCGATTCTTCTCCATTTCAGGGAAAGAAAAGGAAAGATACAATTTGCATTGCTCTAGCCGATGACACTTGTGATGAACCTAAGATCAGGATGAACAAGGTTGTGAGGTCAAACCTGAGGGTTAGGCTCGGAGATGTAGTTTCTGTGCATCAGTGCGCTGATGTCAAATATGGGAAGCGTGTGCACATACTTCCTGTGGATGATACGATTGAAGGTGTTACTGGGAACCTCTTTGATGCATACTTGAAACGTGAGATTTCTCAATCTTAGCTCTCTTTTTTACTTAATGCATGCAGTTGATGTGATAGTTTTGGGGGATCTTTATTTTATGATTATATATTCTTTGATAGAAGACTTGCTATCTGTCTTTTAATTCTATTCACGCCTTTACCTACAAATTAATATCATTAATTACATATTCTCCACGAGTCTATTTGGTTTTTATTATAGAATGGATGTTTTAAAGGATAATCTCTTCCTACTGGAATGCTTATGCTTAGGATGTCATGTTCTCATGTTCGTGTTGTCCATTACTAATATAAAATTTATAATAAAAGCTCAATCAGTTCTGTGTGGTTCCGTATTATCTCAAACACCTATGTTGCTTTATTTTGGTGTTAGACATTGTATTTATGATTAAATACATAATTCAAGAGCATTCTCAATTTGTCGCCATGCCTCTCAAATCATTGTGTCAGTGGAAAAATATATTTAATTTGTAAGCCTGTTTTTTGTTCACCCTTGACTCCTTGCCTTCTTAAAGGGTGATGATAATTCTATGCTCCTAAGTCAGTGAATGACATTGACAGAACTTTCGCTATAGTTATTTTACTTCGGAAAATGTTAATGCAGAGATAGATCCTATATATATTTATGGGGGTTATGGAACTGAAAAGTCAAAGTATGCGATACTATGCTATCTTGCTTTGTGTGGAAGTGTCATCCTTAGGTTACTGCTGTTGATTTTTGGTTTTCTGGTTAACCTGGTCTGTTGACTACTTGTTTTTCCCAATTTTCATAACTCATGAGGTTTTAATTTGCAGCTTATTTCTTGGAGGCTTACCGGCCAGTGAGAAAGGGTGATCTCTTCCTTGTGAGAGGAGGAATGAGAAGTGTAGAGTTTAAGGTTATTGAGACTGACCCTCCTGAGTATTGTGTGGTAGCCCCCGACACTGAGATTTTCTGTGAAGGAGAGCCTGTGAGAAGGGAGGATGAAGATAGATTAGATGAAATTGGTTATGATGATGTTGGCGGGGTCAGAAAGCAGATGGCTCAGATTAGAGAATTGGTGGAACTTCCCTTGAGACATCCACAACTATTTAAGTCAATTGGTGTTAAGCCACCTAAAGGAATTTTGCTGTATGGGCCTCCTGGATCTGGTAAAACACTTATTGCTCGTGCTGTGGCAAATGAAACCGGTGCTTTCTTCTTTTGCATCAATGGACCAGAGATCATGTCAAAGTTGGCTGGTGAGAGTGAGAGCAATCTCAGGAAAGCATTTGAGGAAGCAGAGAAAAATGCTCCATCAATTATATTTATTGATGAGATTGATTCAATTGCGCCCAAGCGTGAGAAGACTCATGGAGAGGTAGAGAGGAGGATTGTTTCCCAGCTCTTGACTCTCATGGATTGACTTAAATCTCGTGCTCATGTTATTTTCATGGGGGCTACAAATCGTCCCAACAGCATAGACCCCGCTCTGAGAAGGTTTGGTCGATTTGATAGGGAGATTGATATTGGTGTTCCTGATGAAGTTGGGCGTCTTGAGGTTCTTCGTATCCATACGAAGAACATGAAACTGGCTGAAGATGTAAGTTCCATCATTCTATATGCCTTCATGTGATCTTTTTTGTAACTCTTCAGTAATGTTTAATGTGCTATCTTCTGCAGGTTGATTTGGAAAAAATTTCAAAGGATACACATGGTTATGTGGGTGCTGATTTAGCAGCTTTATGTACTGAGGCAGCTCTTCAATGTATCAGAGAGAAAATGGATGTGATTGATTTGGAAGATGAGTCAATCGACGCTGAAATTCTGAACTCTATGGCTGTGACCAATGAGCACTTTGCTACTGCTCTGGGAACAAGCAATCCATCTGCTTTGCGTGAAACTGTAAGTATCATACCTATGTATTTCAATTAATCTACTTTTTGTTTTGCTGATCCGTCACTTTCGTGGTTGGTTCCTAAATAATATTTGTTAATGAATCAGGTTGTTGAAGTTCCCAATGTCAGTTGGCAGGACATTGGAGGTCTTGAGAATGTTAAGCGAGAACTTCAGGAGGTATGCATAATTTAACTGATTCTCGAGTCATTTGAAGAGATTTATTTTTGTTTTATGTTTAGTTGATCTAAACTTTTTCCTTAATGTCATTATTCAGACTGTCCAATATCCAGTGGAACACCCTGAGAAGTTTGAGAAGTTCGGAATGTCTCCTTCAAAGGGAGTTCTTTTCTATGGACCTCCTGGATGTGGTAAAACTCTTCTAGCCAAAGCCATTGCTAATGAATGTCAGGCAAACTTCATCAGTATTAAAGGACCTGAATTGCTTACAATGTGGTTTGGAGAGAGTGAGGCAAATGTACGTGAAATCTTTGACAAGGCCCGTCAATCAGCCCCTTGTGTCCTGTTTTTTGATGAGTTGGACTCAATTGCTACTCAGGTTTGTCTTATGCCTCTGTCATTTAGTTTATTGCTTATTCATCAATACGCATAAAATTATATGATTACTTTGGGGTTCTCTCAGTGGTGAATGAGAAGTGGATAATATCACTTCCCTAGGCAGTAGTTCTTAACTCTTGACCTTTTCTGTGGTCCCATCGTCCCGCAACAAAGCTTAGCAACATATGTATCAATTAGAAGTGATCTCAGTATTTAGCCAAACCTACTGAAGAATGGAAAGTAATCATTTAAGCTCTCCATATAAATGCAGAGTGGTCTTCATTATTGTAATTTTCAAGCTTGTTGTGAATCATACTATGGAATAATGACCACTTTTACTGGTGCATATTAATTTATTTAATAGGTTTATGATGACTCAACCATTATTGTATGTTGATGTATTATTTAGAGAGGAAGCAGTTCAGGTGATGCTGGAGGTGCTGCAGATAGGGTTTTGAATCAGCTTCTGACAGAAATGGACGGTATGTCTGCCAAGAAAACTGTCTTCATCATTGGGGCAACCAATAGGCCAGACATTATAGACCCCGCTCTCTTGCGTCCCGGGCGTCTTGATCAGCTGATCTACATCCCTCTCCCCGATGAGGACTCTCGCCACCAAATCTTCAAAGCTTGCTTGAGGAAATCTCCACTCTCCAAAGATATCGACCTCAGTGCCCTTGCCAGGCACACCCAAGGCTTCAGTGGTGCTGATATTACAGAAATATGCCAGCGCGCATGCAAATACGCTATCAGAGAGAACATCGAGAAGGTATGATTTCTCACTTACGCTCTGATTTTTTGTGTATGTATTTTACATATGTGATGATGAGTTTTGTTGTGTACCTATGGTGAAGGACATTGAGAGGGAGAGGAGAAAAAGAGACAACCCGGAGGCTATGGAGGAAGACGTTGAGGATGAAGTATCGGAGATCAAGGCAGCTCATTTCGAGGAATCGATGAAATACGCGAGGAGGAGTGTGAGTGACGCTGACATCCGCAAATACCAGGCATTTGCACAGACATTGCAGCAATCTAGAGGGTTTGGATCTGAATTCAGGTTTGCGGATGCTGGTACCGGAGCAAACACTGGTTCTGATCCTTTTGCAGCTTCAGCCGGTGCAGCAGCCGATGAAGACGATCTCTACAGTTAGATTATGAACTTCCCCACCAAGGCGATCTTCTCGAGGACATACCAAATATGTAATATTTTATTTCTGCTTGTGGGATCGCCGGACGAGCTCAAAATGACTTTTGGGTTTGGGTTCCAGCAGTAGACTTTAAATTTGTCAGGATAGTGTGCAAAACGTGGAAGCTTTGAATGTAATTTCTATCTATTTCACTTGTTTCCATGTTTTGAAGTAACTTGTATTACAAGTTAATTAATGTGTTGCAAATTATGGTATTGATTTAGGAAACTATCCGGAATGAAAGGTATTATACGGTTCAATTATAACCGCTTATGATTACAAGCGGTTTTCAAGTTCTACCCAGAGCGAATCATTTTATTTTTATTTTTATTTTGGACCGATTTATATGTTAAATCAGGCCTACAATAATTATTTTTGGACTAATTATATTATATTATTTTATTTAAAATAGTAACAAAAACCGAACTTTATTCTTTACATAACATTTGGTTTGGTTTTTTAGTTAAGCTATGATATTGATTTGTGATTCAAATTGTAATTGAATAATTCTCTTAAATTTATTATTTACCATTCTTAATACAGCTTAACTTATTTCTCGGTTTAGAGTCACTTTCGGATCCAAAATAAACAGGTACTGGTGAGGGGGTCATTGGGAGCAAAATGTCGTTTGAGATGGCGAAGTTTAGTTGGCAAATAAAGTAGGCATTGCTTTGAAGAAAGCAATAATGCTACGGTGAGAGCAATACAAAAATGTATATGTTACCAATTATGTCCTCGAGACATTAAGACAAATTGAGCCCACTCCATTATTGTTTGTAGCCTATCATTTAATTCCATTTGGGTCCATTGCCGAAGATAAGAGAAAAGACATAACAAAGTTCACAATGGGTCGTGTACATGACGCACCCAACTTGGATTTATTAACACCATCATTTGTTATCTTTACTATTCTGTCTCTTTAGCTCCCACCATATCATTATTCACCTTCAATTTATTAAGGCCATTATTTCATTTGTTATCTTATTAGTTTGTTTCCTTAAAACACACAGAGAAATAAAAATATGTGCTATTCTATCATCTGTATACTGTCCATATAATCATGTATTTATGTTACAAATAAATTACTGAAAGACTGAATAGAATAAAATTAGGAATCAATTTCAATCGATAAATGAGTACAAAGTAAAGTTGTAAAAATAAATTGTAGTTTGGTATAAAATAAGTAATTTCGGAAAACTTAAATTTAATAAAATTTATTTATATTAATTTGTTTTAATCCCCACAATTTATTCTACGAACTCAATGGATGGTATGAGAAAATTACTACCCAATAATAGTGAAAAATCAATACTTTATATGATTTTAGAATTACTCATGTAAGCAAGTTGAATGAAGTAAAAATCTCAAGGCTCAACTCAGCTAAAAATAATTTAACATCAATTCAACTAAAAGAAATAGTCAAACTCGAAGGGGGATCAACTTGAAAAATATTGCTCTACTCGAGCTTGCCTCGAACTAAAAATAGCTCATATAATTAAATCTGAGTCAATTTGAAAAAAATATAATCAAACTCGAATTTTATTTGACTAATTTAATTAAACGCTAAATATTATAATTAAAACTGATATATAAATATATTAAATATAATATATATTATTAATTAAGTTTCTAATAAACTAGCTTTTGTCTTGAAAGATTAAACTTAAATTTAGTTTGTGTATTAAACAGCCTATTTTAAGCTCAAACTTGATTTGAGTTTGATTATAAGATCAAATATTTCATAAATAGAACTCAAATAATTTATTAAGAATTTGACTCATTTAATAAAAAATTGCCCCTCCTTGAAAAAAATTCTAATTCCACTTCTAATTGAAGTTGTTTTTAGTTTCTGCTCTAATCTTTCACTTGAATAATCATAAGAGTTAATATATATTTAGTTGAGGTCATTTTTGTGGGTAAGACACGTGTAGATTCCTGAACCGATGGTAGGAGCAATCGTGGGTTTAGTTCAAGCATTGAATGATCTTGTCAGAGATGATCGATGCACGTGTGGTGATGTCCCCCCACCTTATTTTCCACAAAAACTTACCATCATGACCCGAATCAACATCACGTACTTCCCTTATGTACCTATCCATCAACACCGATCTACTGGTTTTGGGATCCCAGTCCACACAGAACAGAAGAAACTAAACAAAATTAACAAGCAAAACATTTTTGTAACACTTTTACAAACTAAAATCACATAATATTGTACCTGTGCAAAAAAATTATGTGATCATGATTCAAACTAGCAGATATATATATTCCACTTGAGCTGAAATTAAAATAACGTGATAAATAATAATAATAATATGTCTCATCCATATAAACATATTTAAATTGCTACATATATTCAAATTTCTTAACAAATCATGAATGCATGTGTATACACACACATGAGTTTATAATTAATTACATAATTAATAGTGATGACAAGCAAATATACTAGTGAAATAAAGGCAATTAACATGCAATAGAAGAGGGAGAAATTACATTTGTGGCAGTGGACTGGTGGCGAGTGATCTGATACTTAATTGTTGGGGTCGTGCGAACAGAGTAGCATGGATAAACAGCGGCGGAGAATGTAGAATCGGGCACGCTGCTTCTTCACGGCATGGCTGATGCTGCTTCGCTTATGATGGTCGCCGCTGAAGCTGATTCTCGTTCTGGCTCTCTCTTCCACTCCACCTCCCATTTCTGGTCAATCAATACTATGCTATGCAACTCGGAGACAGACATAGACCTCCACCACCTCTCTATTTATATACAAATTACAGTGGAGACTAACTAGACTAGGCCTTGGATCGTATGTATCACCACATTTTCTAGTTGGTTCTAGGCCCATTAGGCCCATTTTAAAATGAGAAATCGAGTGTTACTACAAATTACACTCCATCAAATTTACATGTCTTATTGATTATTTAATTAAAAGAATAGTTACAGTGGTTAAAATTTTATACATTTTCTTGAGGTTTAATGGTTATGTTTTTGCTTGCTTTTAATTATTTTATATTCATAATGTTTTGTTAAAATAAATGAAAAATTTATTTAATAATTTTCATTCAACTCTAAAATAAAGATAAATATTTCTACTGAGCCTCGAAACTTAATTTAAAGGGAGGAAGCGATAATTTTCATTCAACTCTAAAATAAAGATAAATATTTCTACTGAGTCTCGAAACTTAATTTAAAGGGAGGAAGCGAGTAGTACCAACAACTATGTCATACTTATTCAAACAAGTGATAGCCTTGTACATTTTGTCTTTGATATAAATATTATATATATAGCTGGTATAGATTTTGTCTTTTGGAGACAAATAATTAAGTTGTCCAGCAAGAATGTAACATTAATTAATTGTAGCTAGACATGAGTTGGACTAGTAGAAGATTCCGGCGGATGATCTGCCTGGTGACGGCCACGCTGGGATCGGCTGTTGTGGGCGAACTTGAGGGTCCCCTGGTGCAACCCTTTGAGCTTCTCCTCCTCATTCCACTCGGAGCCGTAATGGTACTCCTCACTCGCACTCCCCTTTGTGGGCGGCAGGAACATGCTCCCCCACTGCGGGAAGTGCACCGCCGCCGCCGGGACGGTGCAGACCACAATCATGACTCCCATCAGGGTCAGCCCCGTGGCCGTCGGGAGCGGCGGGAGATGAAGGGGATGATCCCGAAGGTGGCGCCGCACGCCGCCTGGGCCCCCACGGAGAAGAGGATCATGGACAGGATCGAGAGGGGGAGCGAGTCGGCAAGGCCCAGGCAGATGCAGAACACGCCCCCCAGGCTCTGGAGGGTCCAGAGCCGGCCCCGCATGCCGAACCGACGGGCCGCGAGGTCAGACCCGAGGCCGGGCCACGATGTTGGCCATCCCGAATGTGGCGGCGATGGTGCCGGCCACGCGCAGCTTCAGGTCGAACCGGTCCAAGAAGTACTCGGCTATCACGTTGTCGATCGTCAGCTCCACGCCCAACGACATGCCGTATAGGACCACGAATATCCATGTCCTGTAGTTTGTTATTGCGTACCAAACCACCTGTCAATTAACAATCATACCAAAATTTAACAAATTTGGAGGAATAACAATGGACCAGCAGCACGAGATTGGATGTATATGCTTGTCTTACACGTATTCTAACTTTTAACTCGACATGCATTTAGCCTGATGTTAATAACTTTTATTATAATTTTGATTGAAGATTGTATATATATATATATATGTTATCATGATCTCATATCTAAGTAATCCATATCAGCAAGTATATATAAAGTTCGACATGATCCAGGGTCGGCTCAATGATTATCAAGTCCTAAAACAAAATTGATTAATAGTGTAATATTTTAGGTATTAATTTTCAAAATAGGCCTAAAATATTTAAATTTTAGACCTTTTTTATCTTTCTTTAACCTTATTTTTTATGTGGGCCTAAAACCTGCCCTGCATGATCATGTCTAACTTTAATTTATTTCAAACCATGACTCTTGTTTTAAGTACTCATCTTGATAGAAATATTTGACACTAACATACTTTCAATTTCATAATTGATCAATCCAAATCTGATTGAGCACAGGATTTCATATGATGTTATATCTAAACCAATACCAAAATGTGTATCTCATGCTAATTTTGATATTGAAAATTTGACTTACATTGTCTTTGTCTTGATCCTAAAATTGGTGAATCCAACATGCATGGAGCATGAGGTTGAATCCGAGCCAAGACCTCGACCCATATCAAACCAGGACTATTATTTTGACTCTGACTGGAGAACTTTGATATGATATCCATGATATGTACTTAAGCACGACTCCTATTTTAATCAAAATTTTTGAGTGAATGTCTGAATCTAAAATTGATTAATCATTGTTCAAATCTAAGTGGGGCAATCACCTTGTTTAGAGAGAATTATTCCCTTTCAAATCTAATTCTTAAATGGGGCCAAAGCATTTGAAGGTCAACTGATTTTGTCATCATGATCTAAAAATATATTTGGACAATGCATACCTTAAAAAACTTGTCTTTAGCAACCTGTCCTTTGTTTTGTAGCGCACCAAGGTTGCCATCAGGCAAGTCCTGGCCCAACCACAGCACCAAAAGCCCCATGACAAGATGCAACCAGCCCGGCACGAGGAAGGCGATCCTCCAGGCAGTGAAGGGCGTGGCCCCCGCCTTGTTGATGACGTGGAAGAGCAGAGGCATGAGCAGCTGCGTGACTCCCCCACCCGGCGGCGGTGCCGTTGACGAGGCCGATGATCTGGGCGTTGAACATGGTGCTCATCCAGTACTGGCACGACACGAAGGTGGCGAGCGAGAAGCCGATCATGAACCTGACGGCCACGTAGCCCCCCGGCGGGGGCGGTGAGCATGATGAGGAAGGCGCAGCTGTAGCGCGGGCCCATGAGGTCGCACGCGGGGCCCATCACAAGGCGGGAGAAGATGCTGCCGGAGACGGAGGCGATGGCGGCGTTGCCGATGTCGTGCTTGGTGAGGTTGAGGTTGTCGCGGATGATGGCCGCGAAGGTGGAGACGAAGCAGGTGAAGAAGGAGACCCAGGAGAGGTGGAAGGTCAGCATGTGGGGGCGTGACAGGGACAGGATCTTTAAGGTTTTCGACTTGTGCTCCGAGTCCACCGGGATGGAGAACTTGCCGGTTTGGTCCCAGGGGACTTTAGGGGAGGCCACCGAGAAGGCCAAGCTCTGCTCTTTGCCGGAGACGCCGTGCATGGAGCTTCCCGGCGAGCCCTCTTTCTCGGTGTGTGCCATGCCCGTGTGGGCTATTAATTTTGGTTTGACAGAAATGAAGGCAATTAAGTGTGGAAATATAGGTGAAGAAGAGAGTATATATATAGTATTTGGGGATCAAATAGGACTCGGGGTTTCATAACTGTGCACACAGTTGTTAAGTTAACAGTCACCCACATATATGACTTATTCGATCAGTAGTTTGTTGGTAAGTTTTTACAAGACACTTACCTAATTCATGTGGGTGATCAACACAACAAAATGATGTAAATGAGTAAATTTAAATATACTGTCTCCAATAGTATGAATTTGATAAATTTAAAGTCATATATAATGAGTTTGAGGAGCCAACGATGGTCCATTTATGACGTTTTTACTTTTAAAAAATGAGAGATGTGACCACACGTTATAAGGAAGTATAATTTTTCATTTAGGAGTGTTAAAATTATAAGACTGTTTCTACAGTTTGAACAAATGATCTCATAAACTCTAAAAGATCACTAAAAACTGCAGGTGAAATCAAAGAATTTACTCATAAAAATTACAAATATGAGAACTTTTATATTTCAACATATCATATCAATTATTAAAAACTTGATAAAAAAACATGTGGTGTGATCCGTCATAATTTGCTTAAAATTCTTTAAACATTAATGATAATTTATTGTTTCTTTATTTGGGAGAGATATGAGCTTACTTGGAATGAAGTAATTTATTACATAGAAAAGGTAAGAGATGATACATCACATGTTCCAAATAAATTGGAAAACGAAAGGGTCAATATTTTAGTAGACCTGTCTGTGGAAGCAGCATATGCATGTCGGATATGCATTGTGTCTTAGCCTTCCCATGCAAAGCCGGTCGATGAAGACATTCCACAATTTGCATTATTAATAAAAAGACATACCCTTTCACATGTTCGAAGAGCTAAGGAAGTCTAAAATATACTACTTACTCTATTTATTTTATTATTTTGAATTGGATCTAAATTAATGTTATAATTTTATTTGTAAATTATTTATAAAATTAGTTTGAACATTTACATGTTGATTGGGAGTTTGATAAGGCTATGTTTTCCTCCTGTTCATTTCCGCCCTATTGTATTGGTTAATGTTTAATAATATCGATTTCTTCTCCGAACAAAAAGTAAACTTTTTTAAACACGTGTATTCAATCAAAAAACTATTAAAATACTAACAACAATTTATAAAGCAATTTATCACATAAAATTAGTATTTTTGAACTAAAGTAGTGTGACATTGAAATAATCATTAGAGGGGGATCGAATTAGCCTTTATTCCTATTATTGTGCTCTTGAAAAGGTCACATTGTTTTATCCTATCCAAAAACCTCAATCGGCCATGTGAAAAAATCCAAATATAATTAAGACAAAACATTAATGATTTTGATTGACATTTATTTAATGGGTTGATCGCTCAAGTTGTCCATCGGAAAACATGGATTAATAAAGCGCATTCATGATATACTATTTAGCCCCCTTATTTAATGCTTAATTTTATTGATACACAACCTCGTCAGTGAAAATGTGAAGTTCAATGTATGTCCTTGGTACAGCTTCTGGTTCTTTAGATTGGATTAAATTTAATTTAACAAATATAATAGTAATTCAAATAAGCACTTTTATTTCATTTGAAAATTTAATGAATTATTTTGGGCCTTCTTAAATTTGGGCCGTAAAAATAAAATTGAATGGACCGAGATAGTTGCGACTCAGTGCCTTAGTCGCTCGCCACTATTGACCACTGTGCTCCGTAATTGATCGCAGAGAAGAAATGTAGTGATCAGAAGTCGATAACTATTCGGTGAATTTCCTGATTTTCGATTTTGTGGTGTAAATTTCTTTGTTTTCATGCAAAATCAGTAGAGAATCATACGGAACAGTGGTTTTTAAATTGAAAAGTTTGGATGTTCCAATCATTTTTGCCCTTTCCTTATCCCAGAAAAAACCAATTGGAGGTATCTTTTAACTTACTATGCTCATTGTCATTGTTTTAAGCTAAATTATCTGTCTTAAGCAGACCATTGCCAAATTACTCACAAATTCATCATTTTTCAGGAATAAATGGCCATATGTTTGTATATATCTTGTTTACGTGCTCAATAATTGCACCAGCAGTAGCAAGTAGACCGTTTCTTCAATTTGCATAAAAGTTGGCTATTAAGTTATTTAGCAGATCATTAGTTCATAGAAAAGTACTTATATGCATGCCCAATAATTACTCTAGCTAGTTGGGTTTTGACTTGTGATTGCTTGTGAAATGGTTGATTATTTTGAGGCGGGCAATGGATTGGAATTGGATACTCATAGAACACTGTTTTGAGTTGAGTGGTTGGTTTGAAACCTCGGGTTTTACTATGGTAAGAAAGTGTACTCTTCAATTAAGCAATTATGATCAGTTTGAAACTGGTTGCTGTCATTGCACTGATGTTTGGAGCATATTTAGGAATGTTGATCATGCTTGTCCTTGTTCTTGTCTCCTGCCTAATCATATTTTCTTGAATCAAACGTGAGATTTGGTTATGGAGTTCTATAAATGAATTGGAAGAGCTGCTCTTATCCGGTGACTAAATAGAGCACCTAGTCTAGCGAGTATGAAAGAGTGGGTGTCCGCAATCATCCACCTCACCTACAATATCTCTATCAACTCACGAGTTCTAAGCAAGCTGTATTGATGGCTAACTCGGTTATTGTTGACATCAAACACATCATCCAGAGACCCCATTTTCCACCACATCGGCTTTTCATGTGGGAAACATGAAGTACAATGAAGATGTGGCATATCTTAGAGGAAATCAATTATGTAGAGACAAAGCCCCACAAGGTCAAGTGAAAGCACTTGAGCAGCCACAAGCACAACAGAATGTACTGTTGGTGAGGTATGCAAGGAATCTACCTCTCCCCACACACCTGAATAAAGGACAAGAACTCATATGCTTTTCTCTATTATTCACATATATATGCCATACTATTAGCTGTGTTCCTCACTGATAACACTGCATCATGCCATTCTTTCTTTTGCAGTTGAATCCAAAACTTAGCCTCAACTTAAGTAGTAACCCACAGTGAAAATAAAAATACTTGTATTGAGATGTGATTGGAGCCATTCAGTTTTATCTTAATTTTTTTATATATATAGTCCATTTAGTTTTCAGTGTGATACACAGAACCTTTCATCACAACTAATTTTGTGAGTACAACAGTAATGCCTTTGTTATTAGCTATTCTGCTCTCAATTATTTTCTTCTACCTTCTCCTGTCCTGTATAGGAACCCTTCTTCACAAACACCAGTTACGCTCTGGTGTTAATCTGTTAATTCGAGTTATAACTTTGTACCTGAATCATGATTATACCTGTGTTTGAACCAAATGAAACCAAAGTTGTGGATTCTGCACGGATGAAACTATGTCGCGTAGAGCATCCATTACAATTTTGTTTACCAACAGTCGTCGTTTGCAAATGTAGCACCATCAAGATTCACGTGGAATAGCCAGCGGGGAGGTTGGTGCTTGACATGAGAATCTTGATGATGCTGCATTGGCGATACACGACTATGCACGACCTTGTATGTCCTCTGCACTTATGTTTTGATAGGACAAAACGGTGATCCTCTCTTTTTCCAACCTTTTTCCCTTTCCCTTCATTATTTATGTGGTGTTTTTGTAGCCATTATCATCAATGTACATGCAGATCATAATTTGGATTTTTGAGTACTCCAGAGCCAGTCATCTGAGCTGAAGAGTGAGAAGATGAGTACATCCATACTCTTGATAGTGTTCCACTTCATAAAGACATCGGTATTTGATGATCTTTTAGATTTCACTTACATGTTAAGTTCTGCATCGAATTTTAATATGATATCAAAGTTTGATCCGTCTTCGACTAACTGGACGATTCATATAATAGTGTTTAAAAGAGCACAAAGACGATAAAAAACTATGTTGGTAAAAGTTATTCGTATAGATTTGGAAGATAGTATACCGGAATTAATAATCAAATGGAAAAAACATATTCATGTAAATGGTAAAACCTGATTTGCTTTTGATTGGGAAAAGAATAAATAGCTATTGTGGCTGTGATTAACATGTTGTATAAAATTTAACATATATTAAAGTATTCCTTAAGAAAAAAACATATATTATATGAATGAGAATTTTTAATTTTGTTTCGAAATGTAACGCTATTTGTATCCTCTAAAAAGTAAGGGAAAATTGCAAAAAGTCACTCTTCACTATGTTTTTTTTTGCAGAAACTTTTTCTTTGACTGTATTTTTGCAAAAATTCTCCCTCATTCATGTTCATTTGCATTGTATATGCAAATACGTGAAAATTAACGGAAATATCATTTAAGTGTTGGACGTTTAAGTTAACACGTTTAGGGATGGGCATGAGTCAAAAGTCGGATCAAATCGGTCAAGACTTGGACCGGACCGGACTTAAATCACGGTTACTCACGGTTCTCACGGTTACTCACGGTTCTCGATTCTCTGGTCTCGGTTTCGGTTACTCACGGTTCTCGATTCTCTGGTCTCGGTTTCGGTTCGTTCGATTGTTGTCTCCAGTTTCGTTGCCAATGTATCCACCCTTAAGCACGTTTGAGTTAACGCTTAAGCGACACTTCTATTAATTTTTACGGATTCGCATAGACGGTACAAAAATAAACATGAGTAAGGGAAAGTTTTTGCAAAAAGAACATAAGTGAATGAGAGTTTTTGCAAAAATATAATGAAGGAAGAAAATCGCACCGAAGAGAGTTTTGCAATTTTCCCCAAAAATAATTAAGAAAAGGAACCAAACGATGTCGTTTAAAGTTTCTTCCTCTATGCCTGATTTCATTTACAGGCCCTGGACCTGGCTGAGTTAGCTCGCAGTCGAAGTCACAGTCACAGTCACAGTTGGTTGCTTCTCGGAGGCGGAGATGTCGACTCGTAATCTCCACGAAATCTTCAGAAAGGTTGCGCCTTTAAGGTCCGTTTCATTTCCGGATAATGAAATTGCCCAGAAAATTGCCAAAACCCTAATCAGGTCAGGCCTAAAACCTCTTCGGACGATCCCTTCTCTCTTCTCGAATCTCAATTCCAACGTGACATGCCTCGTTCTCTCGAACCCAGATCTCCCACCCCATTACTGCTTGCATTTCTTCAATTCCCTTCCTTCAGCGCAAAAACCCAATCTTCGGGCTCATGTAGCCCTCATTTGCAGACTGTACGGAACCCGGAAGTTCTTCGAAGTGAAGCGTGTATTGAAGTGCATCGCCGTCGATGATAATCTCCGGTGTCCTGTTTCTGGTATCGTCTCTTTAGCTCAAGAGGTCTGTACCGAGCCTAAGCTTGTTGAAACTTTGTGTGATATGCTGTTTAGGGTTTACACTGATTGTAGATTGTTTGGGGAAGCTGTGGAGGTTTTTGATTATATGGAGGAGAATGGGCTTGCGATAGACCAGAGGTCTTGTAGTGTGCATTTGGTTGCTCTGAAGAAATGTGATAAGTTTGAGGACATTATCAAATTTTTCAGAAGGATGGTCGAGTCGGGTGTGGAGATTTCAGTTTATTCGCTGACGATCGTGATTGATGTGTTGTGCAAGAAAGGAGAGGTTTCGAAGGCTATGCAGTTGGTGGATGAAGTGGCTCGCAGATGGACTAAGCCCAATGTTTTTACCTATAATACCTTACTGAGTGCATATGCGAGACGAAAGGATTCTGCGGGTGTCGCGGAGGTCTTGAAGTTGATGGAGAAGGACCACGTGGCCTACAATGCAGCAACACGAACGATGCTGATCAACTGGTATGGAAGTTCTGGCAATATTGAAGAAGCGGAGAAGGTGTTTGAGGAAATGTGCAGGGAGGGTGTGGATGTGGATGTTCTTGCCTACACTTCGGTTATTAATTTGAACTGTAAAATCGGGAATATGAAAAGGGCGTTTTCACTGTTTGACGAATTGACAGAGAGGGGCTTTGTTCCGAATTCTTACACTTATGGAGCTTTGATTAATGGCTTATGCAAGCTGGGGCAGATGGATGCTGTGGAAACTTTGCTAAACGAGATGAAGAGTAACAGGGTTGGCTTCAATCTAGTTATATTCAATACGGTTATCGATGGATATTGCAAAAGAGGGATGGTGGATAAAGCTCTACAGCTGCAAGTTGAGTTGGAGGAGAAGGGATTTGAGACCGATGTGATCACTTACAACGTAATTGCTAGTGGGTTGTGTAAACTGAACCGGCTCGATGAAGCGAAGAGGCTGTTGTTCAGAATGAAAGAAAAAGGCGTGCCTCCAAACACACTCAGTGTCACTACTTTGATTGATATATACTGCAAGGAGGGGAACCTTGTTGAAGCAAAGAGGTTGCTAATGGAGATGGAGAGCAAGGGAGCGAAACCCTGTACCACTACATACAATACTCTAGTTGGCGGGTATGTGAAGAAAGGAAAGTTGAAGGAAGCGTATAAGCTAAGAGAAGAGATGGAATACAAGGGGTTCGTGCCAGACAGTTACACATATACATCACTTCTACATGGGGAATGCGTTCACGGAAATATAGATGATGCTATGAAACTATTCGAGGAAATGAACCGAAGGGGTTTATCTCGAAATGAAATCACCTATACAGCAATGATTTCTGGATTGTCTAAGAATGGACGGTCAGATGAAGCTTTTGGATTGTATGATGAGATGCTAAAAACAGGTCTTCCATGTGATGACGCTGTTTATTCTGCGCTCGTGGGCAGCCTCCATACAGCTTGCCCATAGCTTTGAAGTATGGAAAAAACCAGTCGACTTCATCGCCAACATAAATTTTGTAGCATTACTCAATAAGGTAATCTCCCTCTATATGGCTACAAATTTTATTGGCATGCCAAATCTTGATATTGCTGATATGTTTGATGCTTGCTAGTCTGAAGTGTAGCCTCGGCTTTGTTTCAGTCACATATGTGAATTATGATGATGAATCCTCACACACTCTGATAAATTGTCCCATGTTATTTCCTTCAGGTTTATCTCATTCCACCTTGTGGAAAGTTAAAAGATGTCAAGTCTTGGCATAAACAGAGAATGAACTGACTATCAAATTGTTTGGAGGACTATCGTTGATATGCCCATTTTTTTATATGGTGACTATTGGTTACTTTTATGCATATAGATTTGTTTAATTATTATCTCTTTACTTTCATCACTTCAACAATGTATTCCTGTTCAGGTTCGATTCGTCGAGACAATGCAGTATCTTGTTTTAGGCATTGTTATTGGTAGTTGGGTAGGGGTGTGCGTTTGACTAGTTGATTAGTGATTTTTGTAACTTTGATGAAGTTAATCAATTAGTGAAAAAATGAAATACAATAATTAATTTATCTGTTGTTCATATAACACATATTCATATTTTATATTATATGTTATATTAGAGTTGTATAATTTCCTTTTGTACTTTCAACGACAAAATTAACATTCCCATAGTGATATGGGACTCCGGATCCACTTGACTCACATACACTTGATTGCTTAGCAATGCACTTCAGAGCTGGTTTTATAACAACCAGATTTTATCATAATAGAGAAGCTTAAGCATAGGGTACAAAGATGACATTACAACTTGAAAGCTTTCAAATCCCAGCTCTCTTGACATCCAAGTCAAAGATACTTGGAAATCCCGCTCGGGTTATAGAGCAGACAGCTCTGAAAGTTGGCTTGGAAGGAAGTTCAATGGCAAATTTCCATTTAGCACTTGTTGAAACCTAAAAAGAATGCAACAATGTTGTATCTAACCAACCATTTCCTTACATCCTCCCAACCCGAATTCTCACTATACCATCAGTGACCTGCTTGGGCTTCTCCTTAGATTGGTTACTTATATTCTTCCAACCTGAATTCCTCACCATCAGTGACCTGCTTGAGCTTCTCCTTAGACTGTTCCACCACCTGTCGTACCCTTTCGCTAGATATTCCAAATTTTGCACCGATCTCAGACAGTGTTAACGGTCTGTTGCCTGCCATGCCATATCTTAGCATGAGTATCCGCTGCTCCCTCGGGTTGAGAGTTCTTATTAGGAGGTTGTTTATATCCATTCTCATTAGTTTCTTCTCCGGACCCTCAATGCTCGTGTCTTCAGTTATCTCCTGCAGACAGTAAACACGACATGTCATTTTTCTCTCTACCACAGCTCATTTTGTTTCAGTTTAGTAGTACCCGTTGATACTCTTAAGCATCCAATTTTGTTTCATTTTGATCATTCCAGTCAAGCAGCCGCTACTTTTAGCTGCCATGACATTTTATTTTTTCTTCCAATAAAAATGTCATGTTAGCCCGATTTAGTAACTCCACGTGAGTGACCAGAATGGAACAAAGTTTGATAGGGTGTTGAGATCAGAACACTAAATTGAACAACAACAAAATGGATACTAAATGGTATGGTACTATTTAGGAGCATTCTCTTTGTTACATTACATGTTCCATTTAGTGGGAAGTGAACACCAATAACTAATATCAAATGCAAAAAAAACTGAAGTTATTCCCAAAGCTATAACACCAATCTACATTCTGACAATTTGCAGTTGTGGTCACCATATCATGATATTTTACAGTCAACATTCTGTGTATATTTTGTGAGGGTATTGTGCAAAGCGAAAAACAAAATTCCATCGGACAATCTAATAATTGAAGTCATTATGTGATAAGCTAATAGGCATCCAGTTAGAATCCTTCACACACAGGAGGCTTACCAAAAAATATGACACCTTTAATTCATGGTAAAGCAATGATATGAGTAATAAAAATTACTTGGTATGTGACACCTCCTTCGTCTCCCCACACAGTTTGATCCAGTGAAGTTGGTTCTCTTGAACGGGCTAATAATATCATCAACTTATCAACTGTAATATTGACACGTTCGGCTATCTCCTCATTAGTTGGGTTGTGGTTTCCTTCTTGAGCATATAATCTTCTTGCTTTCCATACCTTTCCCAATAGATTATGTATATGGGCCTGTAATTTACATGCTAATTCAGGGTTCAAACAACTTTTGACGATAAAAAATGGAACCACACATGACACAAGTTCATCTTAAAATAGAAAGTCAAGAAAAAATAAGATAGCCATTACCGGCAACGTAAACCAGGAACGTCGATACGAGGCTTTCCTAACTGCTTGTTTTATCCAATAGTAGGCATAAGTCGAAAATCGGCAATTGGCTTGAGGTTTGAACCTCTCAACACTTATCATGAGACCCATACATCCCGCCTATGTATCATATAAGAGACTGAAAAGGGATCAGAATAAACAACTTCATACAGCCAAAGTACGTAAAGTTTTCTGTTAAATTGCAATAACTTTGACAGTGAGAAATTGAAAATCTTGCCACTACAACCCCAGATCCAACCAAATAAATTTGTTTCTACTACTGTGAGCTTTATGAGCATTCAAGTCTAACATCAATGTTAATGAATTTGAAAATTCTAGCAATGATCAATTGAAAGAGCAATGATTTCCACAAGAATTTTCATAAAGCATAAATGAGCAGTGCATAAGACAATTATTAGAGGGAGCAAAACCCAGCATGGAGAAAATCTCTGCAGGAGATATGTAAGGTTAACAACATAATCAACAATGGTTAATGAAGAAATCTAAGTATCTAAATGACTTTAGAGATGGCTAATTGTGTCGATAAATTTTGTGCAAGTAGAGAAGAGACCCTCTACTCCAAGCTTGAAGATAATCCTACCCCTCAACCCATGGAGAACACTTAAATGAAACAATCATAAACTCAAATTCAAAGCCGTAACCTGAAATAAGTCCTTAAGGCTAACACCACTACGCAGATATGGTTTAGCCACATAAACCACCAAGCGCATGTTTGCACAAACCAACTTCCCCCGGCTGCTGTTACCAGAGACAATTTGTGACTGTAAGGTCCTAGTACTTATACCAACTCCTCCAGCCCATTCAATCAGGGTCGGTTCACGACCTAAGTGAGTTTGAAGACTACTCTTCACTTCCTCTAATTTCTGTAAATCCTGTTATACATGCAAGAATTAGACCTTTGATAGCTGAGCAACTTTCACATTGAAAAATAGATTCAGAAATACACCTGTACTTGAGCTATCAATTCCAACTCTTCTTTAGCGGTCAAGAGTTTTGTTTTATTACTTGACAACAACGCGTCAAAGGGATCACTTCTACCAAGACCTTTCTTTCTCCCTTTCTTTGCCTCCACCCTTTTAGTCAAGTTCCTCTCATTAACAGCACTTTTGAGCTTTGGCACATTCCTTTTCTTGGACTGCCGCTCTCGAAGTCGAGTTGACCTCACAGTTATCCCTTCGTCAAGGGGAAGCTTTGCCAAACTTGTGGAACTCACACTAAAAAGAAAGTTGCAGATTAGTTGATAAACATATTTACCTACAAATAAGAGCAAATATAAGGAAGAGAGGGTGATGTTAAGAAGCCAAACCTATGAGAAAGCAAATCATTAATATCATCTTTACATGTTTCAGAGAACTCATTTAGCTCGACTGCTTGTTTTGTGGCTAACAAAGCTTCTTTTGCAATAGCCATTGCAACACTTGATTCTAATTCTATTAATTCTGTATCAATTGTAGCAGACTGCATGGTTGACGATAAATACTGAATTTCGTGTCCATGTGATGGTGGCAATCTGCAAAAACTGATATTTCTACATAAGCACTACATGAGGAAAGGACACGTGAAAATAGTTGGAGAAGCAGGAGAGAAGCTGATTTCATCTTACAACGAGCATAAACCAGGCCAAGCAAACAATTGGTTTTGAAAATCAAGTTCCAATTCCTCTTCTTTGTCTGAGGCGCCAGTCGCCACATGCCTCCTATCCAATGTTACCTATAGAAGCAAACATGTAAATGAGATCATAGAGGATGCATTAAGTAGGAGTTCCCACAGATAACAAAAAAGGCTATGTATTAGTATTACTGTTACTTGTCTCAAATTCATTTTCCATGTATCAATAGAAGAAACTAAGATTGTTCAGGGCACTAAAATGTTAAGATCAAGGCGAAATACCAGTAGTACCGAACCCAACTGCCATGATCACCGATCAGCTAAATTTATAAGCAAAAATATATACTGTTTCAAAATGAATGGAAAAGAAAAATCAAGGAAGAAGAGGAAAACTGCACCTATTTGCCAAAAATAAAAAAGGTGGACCAAACAGCATAGATACATTATTACTTATGAACATAATATTTTAAAAGATAAACATATGTGTAAGAAGGGTATAACCTGGGATGTTTGATCTTCCCTGAATATGCTCAATAGAGGCTTATTCTCATCACGCTGCTCTTGTGAGAGAACTGAGGCAGGAAAATTTCGAGCTAGAGAAGCAGTTGGCATTGAAGTAACTGCAGTAGCTGTTTGCAGATTAAAGATCATGATAAGAGTGTAATCCTAAGACATAATGAAATCACACAGAAAACATCTGGAAAAAGCAAAACATGAATATAATTATATGCCATGAAATGAAATTTCCCCAATAGCATATTCGCATATCAAAAGAAAGAGAACCAAGGCATTTGTTTTCATATGTTACCAAAACTTGACATCTTCTGCTTGCATAACTCATGAAAACATAAAAGCCATCGTTCATTAACATACAAACATTAACACCTAAGAGCACATTAATCACACGACTCAATGTGTTCGGGAATGAAATCTAGAACATATCATCGAAACTATTCAATCCTTATCAACTGCACGCCCTCATTGGCTTCAAACTTTTAAAAGCACATACAAAAAAATCATAGAATTTGATATGAAATGTACCAAAACCTGCTCCATTTTACAAATATCTGATCAAAAAGTAAATTAGCATACATCAAAGCCATCACACAGAACAAACACACACCATCAATGGTCGATTTCAAGCTACAGACCACAAATTTCCAATCCTTCCTGTAATTTCTCTGCAACTCAAAAAATAATGTGACGAATCTACCTGGAGAAATAGAAGATGCAGAGGTTCTGGGAGGAAATGGCGGAGGCGAAGCGATTAAACTCCTCGCAGCCTCCATCTCCGCTGAATGAAAATCGAAAACAGTATAGAAAATGCGGTTTGAGAGTGTGGAGAAGATAACGAAGCAGAGAAGATGGTTACTTGCTTGGTTTAGGAGGATGAGGTTGTTTTTGCTGTTCAACTATCAGGCAGGTGCCTATACTCTTCGATATTACACAGTGGCCTCTCTGTTTTGAACAAACAAGGACCATATTATTTGCCGACCCATGGGCCGGGCCGACTTTTAGCCCAATTTTGTGAAGTTAATTAGGCCTTTTAAGGGCATCCAAAATCAGTAAATCACATAAGCCACCTATTTATCCAAGAATGTAGAAACCCGGAAGAATTTAAAGAAGATTAAAAGGGTACTAATAAATGTATAAGTAATTGATGGCAAGGGAGATGAAACGACCAGTCACGACAATAATCTCCCTCAAGTTGGAGTATGAATGGTGAAAAAGTCCAACTTGCAGAGAAAATCATGTAAGTGGTCCGGTCGAACATTTTTGTGAAGATGTCGATAAGCTAAATAGCTGATGTTTGTTGGGTATTGCCCTAGGGTGAAGTATTGATGCTTGCATTTGTTGTTGTACGAAGTGGCAATCGATCTCTATGTGTTTGTATGCTCGTGAAAAACAGGGTTTGAAGCAATATGGATGACGGCGCGATTGTCGCAGACTAGAGGGATCGAGCTAAGCAAGTGTCGTAACCAAACAATTTTTCGACTGGTGTAAGTCATTGCTCTGTATTCTGCTTTAGCGGATGAGCAAGAGAACACTGTCTGCTTCCTAGATCTCCATGAGATTGGTGAAGTACCAAGAAAAATGATGTGGTCGGTGGTAGATTTGCGAGAGCCTGGACAGCCTGCCCAGTTTGCGTCGCAATAGGCCCGAAGAGATAAAGGACCTTCTGAGGGAAGCAAAATATCCTGCCCATGACAGCTCTTAAGGTACCGAAGGACGTGGAATGCAGCATCCAAGTGTGGTTGTCAGGGATTATGCATAAACAGGCTTAGAACGTGGACCACATAATTGATGTTCGGGCGCATAATAGTCAAGTACATCAGGCAACTAACAAGTCGGCGATACATATCGACATCGGAGGGCCAGACTCGGCTGAGAGCCGATGTTGTTGTGGAATCGAAAAAGTGGCCGGCTAACAACCAATGAGTCCATTATCAAATAAAATGTCAAGCATATATTTCTTTTGAGTGAAAATGATACATGCGGGCGATCGAGCGATTAAACCTTTCATTTCCAACCTTTCATCTTCCTTCGTGCTTGTATAACTATCATTGTATTTTCATCAATAAAATCAAGTCAGAATACCTTTTCATTCTCGTTTTACATGGTATAAGAGTCTGGTTCCTTTCATTGATCCTACATGTGCACTTGTCGCACATGCATTCAGAAACAGGACGTAACCCTTGGAGCTCGTCCCAAGTCCCCTTTAAATTTCTATAAAATGTCGAAACAGATTGTAGATCCTGCTCCAATAGTGCAATGGCCCTTCGGAGGGTGTACACACGTGGTGTGATCCATTGAGTAAATTATTGTTCAGGGTCGACCCAAATCTGTTGGGTCGTCGTTGCATGAACGACACTCGATTGTAGTTCTTTGGAGAGCGAATTGACCAACCATGATTTCACCAAGGCATCGTTTTGAAGCCATGGTTGTAAATCGCTGGATCCTTCGTTAGGTTGCGGCAATGTGCCATCAATGAACTTGAGCTTGTTTCTGAACAACAGGGATCCATGCATCAATTTTTGTCATGTCTGATAATTGTCGTCGGAGTCATTTAATGGTTAGGTCACCAGAATCATACCAGAGTGGTCTGATGGTTGTAGGTAGTATGGTAAATTTGGGTCACTGGTGACGCACCCCGATCCCGCACTCAATTTTCCTCCAATTTCCACCACTAAACCCGCTCAAATACCATGTAAAAACTGAAATTATGAATGTTCAGTTTGTTTTCATTCATCACATAAACCACCTATTTATAAAAGATGGTATAAACTCGAAAGGATTCAAAGAAGATTAAAAATGGTACTAATAAATGTACAAGTAATTGATGACAAGGGAGATGAAATGACCAGTCACGACAATATTAAACATCGAGCAAGTCCCCAATTGTACACGGACTTCGACTCGAGAATAAGTTATGGGATGGTTGTTTTCGTTTGAGTTGTGCTTAGAATATATAGGGGCACATTCAAGTGCAAACTAGGAGGGCTGTGTGAATTGTGAGAACCAGCTATTTCCTTTATTAAGTCGTGAATTTCCATAAAATAGTCAGTCGGTGTTTTCATTATTATGACATGTATTTCCATAACATCGGGGGAATTGTGTAACGAGGAGAGAAATATTTTTCTATAGGAAATCACTGAACCCTGAAGGGGGAATGGTGTAACGAGGGGTCCCTAGGTTTAATGAGGGGGACGAGTATTTTTCTATAGGAAATCAATGAACCATGTCGGGGGAATGATATAACGAAGGGTCGGGTATAACGAGGGGGACGTGTATTTTTCTATAGAAATCAATGAACCCTGTCGGGGAAATGGTGTAGCGAGGGGTCCCTGAGTGTAACGAGAGGTTCCTGGGTGTAACAAGTGGTTATAACGGGTTATGAAAATACATATCATAATAATGAAAACATCGGCTGACTTTTCTATGGAAATATATAACTTAATAATAAAAATACGTGTGCATGTGTCACCACCCAGCTGGTTCGCACGGCGTGCTCTGTGCTGGAATAAAAATAATTTCTTGTTTATATTTTCTTACAATTTGTAATAAATTTAATTTCGTAAATATAGTTCTACCAAAATATTTTAATGTCTTTGAAATCTTCTGAAGAGGATTTTATCTATAAAAAAAAACAATTTAGTCCGAAAATATTGTTATCCTTAAGTCAACGTACTGGTCAAAATTATATTTTTGAATGGATCTTGTTCAATTATGTCGGAAAATAGATTCTGATGATCCGTTGGTCGCATTGCGAGGTAGACGACTAGACTCATGGGTTTCAGCTATTTTACCGTTAGAGTATATAATTATTTTGAAATCAAGTTAGATTCTGATTTTATTTTTCCTAAATTTAGCGACACCACCGAAATTGATCACCTCCATTTCTTCGGCTTTCCAAAATTAGCAACTCCCAGAAATTCACAGACTAACTTTGACCCAACATTTTCTTACCATTTTCAGCTTACTTCCGATCTTGATCGATTTCTCAGACCTCTGTCCCAATCCCACAACCTCCATTGTTATCATTTCTCGTCACGCCCACAATCTGTTCGACGAAAGTCCTCAATGAACTCATGACCTGTTTGAAGCATTTTATGTTCCTGAATTGAATTTGTATATTAGGAGCGATCATATTACTGCGGCTGTGGTTGATCTGGATCCGTTACACTATTGGGTAGCTCTCATTTTTCCAAATTAGCCTGTTCATGTATGGTTTGTTCTTGGATGGTATTGCTAGGGTGTTGGGTTTTGGTAGCTTCTACATCAGGTGGTGGAAATGAGGGGACCAAGCATTGATGCCTGTTGGGTTCCCCTTGTGTTGTTGTTTCTTGCTGCTTTCGCTTGGAGCTTATTGCCATCTGCATTGTCTGCCAAAGGGGATGAGACCATGAACCCGAATAAGGTCTATGATCACCTCAAGAAGATCTCTAGATTACTCATCCCAGATGTTGAAAAAAGCCTGTCTTACTGTGTAAGGAACGTGTAAGTAATTTGATTGTTCGCGGCTCTATCAGTTTATTGAGCACATTGTGTATGTTTACTCACCCAAAATGAATTTGATTTCAGGGACATTGATTGGGATCATGCATTCAAATTTGAAAATTTAGATTTCTTGTCCAATTGTGCCAAGACAACAAAAGGTGAGGTTAAGTTGATTACCCTCAGATATAGGATGCATTCGTCTAGAATCTGATGATGAATGTGTTTGGTTAACAGGAGACATAACAAAACGAATATGCACAGCAACAGAAATAAAATACTTCTTTGAAGCATTCTTTTCAGATGAGGAGAGACAATCCAGTTACTTGAGACCTAACAACAACTGCAATTTGTCCTCATGGGTTAGCGGATGCGAACCAGGATGGGGTTGCACCCTTAATGACGATGAGAATAATCAGAACATTGATGCCAAGATTTTGAAGTCCTTGCCTCTGAGAACTAGTGAATGCCAACCTTGTTGTGAGGGGTTCTTTTGTCCTCCTGGTATTACTTGCATGATACGTAAGTGTACGATAACACCTCAATAAATCTTGTTAGGATAATGTTATCCATCATTTACTCTTTCACTATCTTAGCATATCCTACCTGACTGGGGCTTCTCTATTCATCATCCGTGTATTCAAATTTAATCATATTCTATCGAAGCAGTTTCTTTTGCAAATTTCAAGCCCATACAGTGGTATTTGATGAAATGTGGTTTGCTATGATCTTAAGTTCATTGTTTTAATCTTTACAATAGCATATTTTCAAATACTAAAGAAGTATGAGCTTTATTGCAGTTCTAGTGAGGATGATGAATTTCAGGGGGGAGAGGAAGTTAAGTATCACTGAGAACAAAAATAGACTTAAATGTGTTATGGAAAACATATATGATCCGTTATGGGTTGAAGATGAAAAGTTGTTTAAAATATGAAGTCAAAAGGCCATCAAACTTATATTCTATATAGGAGGCAGTAAAAATTGTCAGAGTGTTTGACCAGGATAGAAGAGTGGTAGAAAAACAACAGATGGGATGAGTTTCTAAGTTCAATCTATTGGCATTCCTTGATAATGATTTAGTAACAAATAATTTACTGCTTGATTTTAAATTTGAGTTGAAAGGTTTTACCAATACAAATATGTTCAATTATCATTTCCTTGGTTAAGCAGCACAATAAACAATGTAAAATATGAGTTTATGTAAATGTTAAGCCTATAAATGTAAAGTTTTTTAAGTTAAAACCCTGGAGGTGCTGCTGAACTATTAATGAAACGGTGCCTAACACCTTTATTCTTGTTTATGCAGCTTGTCCACTAGGTGCTTATTGCCCACGTGCAACACTTAATAAAACGACAGGAATGTGTGATCCGTGAGTCCAAACCCTGGTGTTTAATTTTTTTTTATCTGGGCATTCTGTTCGCATTACTTCACAAACATGTTAATATTTATTTGGTAGATTAAAAATTGCAGATACAGTTACCAAGTACCTCCTGGGAATAAAAATCATACTTGTGGGGGTGCTGACATTTGGACTGATGCTTTAAGAAGTGACAGCATTTTCTGTTCACCTGGATCATACTGCCCAACTACCACGCAGAAAACATCTTGCAGTAGTGGGTATTAGTTTTGCCTCAAAATCATACCCTTGTTTTATCATTATTTGCAAGCTGCAGTTGATAACATTTGGATATGAACTATTATGTGCACGTTTCTTAAATCCATCTTGGTGCATTATGACTTGATTATGTATCAAAACCATATGGAATCAACATCTGCATATACTAATATCATCTTTTTGTATACTTTCAGACATTACTGCAGGATGGGTTCCACGGATGAGATAAGTAAGTTTTTAGTTACTTTTTGAGTCTCAGCTAAAAGTGTTAACAAAATCCAAAACATACTGTGTAGGCTAAACTTCATTAGTTGCTGCATATCTTTGAGGTCTATTGTGCTATATGTATGATCCATAAGTTTTCAAATTTCCATCGTAGACTGTACAATGTGAGAAATAAACAGTAAGGTTTCAGAACTTCAAGTCTAAAAAAATGTGGTCTCATACCCAGTAGATTGGTTATATAAAAATATGTGCATGTATTAATGGTATGTTCCTTTTCTGGAACTGCATATAATCGTTCATAGTCAGGGGTCAATATTACAAAATTATGACTGTGCCCTTTTTTTTTTACGTATATGGAGGGAGTATATGAGCATCTCTCTGATGAACTTTTTTTTCTGTTTATTTAGTTTGCATTAAATGGATATATTCTGAAAGAATTTTTAATGTATTGATTTTTGCAGAGTGCTCTAAGTTTGCTCGTTGTCCTGCAAATACTCCAAACCAAAAGGTTCATATTTATGGGTTCATTGCCATTGTAAGTTTCTATTTTTGGTCTTAAACACTAGTTATAATAAAATAAGAAAACGGAAAAGTGTTGATCTTTGGTGAGTTCACTGGCATGTGGGCTATGCTTACTCTCAATTTACGGCATTCGATTCAATCTCTAAGATTTTTTTTGTGGAGCTCTGATATGCTATATTTTATTTCAAAAAATGTTTGTGCGCTGTTTGTTTAATTTTTCTATTTGACAATCTTTCTTATATTTGCAAAATTTCTCTTTGTGATCCTTTACTCAGAAATATTCCTGTACAAATAATTCCCAGTCAAGTTATGATTCCTCAAATGTTATTGTTGGAGCCACAATCCTCTCTCTTGGGATTTGGCCTCCTGTTGTTCTCTGGGCTCTAGTTCTCTCTGAATAAGATATAAGGGGCATGGGTTTGTTGCCTTGGGTTTATGTTGTTTCGGGTTTTTGCTCTCTTTTTTTCTTTTCGTACTTTGTTTTAAGTTTTTCAAATCAATAAAAACTTTTATAGCTGATAAAAAAAATGTTCTTGTTGGACATTTATTCATTTGCAGCTCCATCCAACTGAAATAGAAAATCTCCCCTTCATATGCAGGTTGCGTTGACTTATCTGCTGCTGATGATATATAACTGTTCTGATCAAGCTCTCTCTACGCGAGAAAGAAGACATGCTAAGTCCAGGGAGCGAGCAGCAAGACATGCTCGAGAAACTATTCATGCACGTGAAAAGTGGAGCATGGCAAAAGACCTTGCCAGGAAGCGTTCAATGGGGTTGCAACAGCAGTTATCTCGTTCATTTTCTCGGAAAAAGTATTCAAATTCACCTGGACAGTCTCCTGGATCTTCTAGAGGAAAGAAAAGAGACTCAGGCAACCTCTCAAGAATGATGCAGTCTCTGGATCATGATCCAGAAAGTCAGACTGACTTAAATCTGGAGATCGGAGATAAGCATTTGAAGAAACATGTGCCAAAAAGTAGAGAATTGCATACTCGCAGCCAAGTTTTTCAGTATGCATATGGTCAACTTGAGAAAGAGAAAGCAATGCAAGAGCATAACAAACACCTGACCTTCTCAGGAGTAATTTCAAGGGCTACTGATGGTGATATCAGGAGCAGACCTGTGATTGAGGTTGCTTTTAAAGATCTAACACTCACATTGAAACAGAAACATAAGCATCTGCTGAGGTGTGTCACTGGAAAATTTATGCCAGGTCGAGTTTGTGCAGTCATGGGTCCATCAGGAGCTGGAAAGACTACATTTCTTTCTGCCTTGATGGGGAAAACAACTGGATGCACTAGGTCTGGTTTGATTCTCATCAACGAGAAAGATGAACCCATCCATGCATATAAGAAAATTATTGGTTTTGTTCCACAAGATGATATTGTTCATGGAAATTTGACAGTGGAGGAGAATCTCCTGTTCAGTGCAAGGTGCAGGTAGGTGACATTTAAGTTTTATGCAAGCTAATTGCTTTTTCTGTTATGATTTTTTTTGTTGAGATTTTTATGCACTGTTAAATTTAATCATGATCTAGAATGGTGGTTAAAAGACTATACATGGATCATATAGTACTGTATGTGTTAGATATATGCTTTAGATCTAACTTTCTTGTTCTTACCATCAAATCACTCACAAATGCTTAAATCAGTTGTTTTGTTTTGATTACTGTTTTAGTAATGTTTTTAATTTATTACTACTGCAGACTACCTGCTACCATGCCAAAAGCAGATAAGGTCCTGGTTATTGAACGAGTTATTGACTCCTTGGGACTACAGGCAATTAGGGATTCTATTGTTGGGACAGTGGAGAAGCGAGGCATCTCAGGAGGCCAAAAGAAACGTGTAAATGTTGGGTTGGAAATGGTCATGGAACCTTCACTATTGATCTTAGATGAGCCCACGTCTGGGTTAGACAGTTCTTCTTCCATGTTACTTCTAAGAGCACTTCGTCGTGAAGCTACTGAAGGGGTAAATATCTGCATGGTACTTCACCAACCAAGGTATGCCTCTCATTTACCAATTGAACAATCCCACTAGCATATTTCTTCCTTTAGAAACTGTACAAATCTCTTTCCTTCTGTTTTTTTTGGTAAACATGGCTTCTGGAATATAATTTTGTTATGACATAGAAATTATAATAGATATAGCTGAATGATTGATTAGAGAGGGAAGATGGTGTTCATGATATTTATATCTTAATATACTATGCCACATAGCTTGTCATTATATACTTAAACCTACCTTGATGGCCAATCAAATCCCCTCTTAGTTGGCAAATAAACTGGTGTAGAGGATGACAAATTTTTGGAAGTGTGTGATGTTGAAAATGATAACGAGACATGAACTTTTAGTAGTCAAATGAGACACTTATTTTTTGAAGGAGGGATTACCAAAATAACAAAATACCATCTGAAATTCTCTGAAGATGAGACACATAAATGATTTGCTTACAGTTTTTTTATCAGCACAAGAGAGACTTTATTTAAAAAGATGAAACTAAACAGTAAAGTAAAGTAAAGAAAAGCATAAATCCTAACCCAAACAAAGAGCCGAAAGCTAAAAGAGAACCCAGACTATAACAAAGCTAATAATATAGATCTATAGTAATGCCTGGTAAAAAAAATAATAACTAATTTTTTCTGATGCAGCTACTCCTTGTTCCAGATGTTTGATGATCTGGTACTACTAGCCAAAGGTGGCCTGATTGCTTATCAGGGACCAACCAGAAAAGCTGAAGAGTACTTCGCTGGACTTGGGATCAATGTACCAGACCGTGTTAATCCTCCAGACCACTTCATCGACGTTCTTGAAGGCATGGTGAAACTAAACTCAGAAGTCACTGTCGAACAACTTCCTGTCAGATGGATGCTCCATAATGGGTACACGATACCCCCAGATATGCTACACTATGCAGATGGAATTGGTAGTTCAACTGCTTCAAAACCAGACAGACCATCATATTCTAAACAACAATCTCTTGCCGGAGAATTGTGGACGGACATGAGGCTAAATGTTGAGATTAGGAAAGATCACATTGAGAACAGGTTTTTGTCTTCCACAGACTTATCCAACCGAGCTACTCCTGGTCTGCTGATGCAATACAGATACTTCCTTGGGAGGTACAGAAACCAAGATTATATCATATATTAGATATGAGTTTACCCTTTTTCTATTTTCTTGAAAGTGTTATTAGAAATAAAATGAACTAATATGCCTGATATAGTTCTAGTCTTTCCTTGAACTTGACACCCTTGTTAAATGATCAGTCTTCCCTTGAACTTGACACCCTTGCTAAATGACCAGTCTTTGAATGGCTGGGTTATATAATTCCTAACTATGCTAGCATATTCTTGTACATCTTTTGATGAAGCAATTTTTTTGGTGATTCTGTTTGTCAATATGGAAATCATTGGTACCGTGAATGGGACATTAATTTGAACCCTTTCTGTTTTGTCTAACATGTTCTCTAGAAGAGTACATGCCTATATTGTAGGATATTTGGCATCTCATCTGTTTGAACAAATGTATCTTATTTTTAAACCAATCTATATTGAAGGTCATGGTCTCGGTGGTTAGAATTGATTATCTTTTTGAAATGCTTCAAGTCTTTTAAAAATTTACAATCAACTTCCTTTCAGGCTTGTTAAGCAGCGACTACGAGATGCTAGGTTACAAGTAGCTGATTATCTGATCCTTTTACTTGCTGGAGGATGCTTGGGTATTCTTGTAAAAGTAGATGATGAATATTTCGGTGCACGTGGCTATAGTTTCACCGTAATTGCTGTCTGTAAGTGCAAAAGCTCTAGTTTTCTTGCTATGGCATGTTGGTATCTGATTTTAATTTTATCAGCTGGAAAATCCGTACTTAAGAAGATTGTCATTGTATGGAAAATAAGCAGTAATGGTTTTACACCTCCCTATAAATTCTGTAGGAATAACGGTCTAAATGGTGACTGAACCATCAGATATAATGTATTCCTCTTACTCACAAACTCCATCACTTCAGTCCCAAAGCAAAAAATATTCACTGATTCAAGGACTAAACTGATTGTTTTGCTGAGGACCATTTTGTAGTTATTCCTATCCTATATAACTTATTCAATGGAACAATAATGCTACGTCTCTAATCTTTGTTCACTAAGTCACATAATCCGAATTTACATTTGAAATTTAGCAGCGTATTGTAATTAGGAGGCAGTGTTTCATTGCTATTTTTTTTCGAGTTACAGCTCTACTGTGCATGATTGCGGCATTGAGATCGTTTACTCAGGACAAACTACACTACTGGAGAGAAAGTGCATCTGGGATGAGCAGCCTGGCATATTTCTTGTCCAAAAACACACTCGACCATTTTAACACCTTGATCAAGCCACTGGTTTTCTTATCTCTCTTCTACTTTTTCAACAGTCCAAGATCGTCTTTTTTAGAAAACTACGTTGTTATGCTCTGCCTTGTGTACTGTGTGACTGGAATGGCTTACGTATTCGCCATCTGGCTTGAACCTGGTTCTGCACAGTTGGTGAGAATGATTGCAGAATCACAATCCTTGAATTCACAAGTGTATCTGTGTTTTAATCTTGCATCTACTGAGCCGTTTTCTTTCCCTTGCAGTGGTCTGTGATTGTTCCTGTTGTTCTAACTTTGGTTGCAAATCAAGACAAGGACAGCGAGGTTGTGAAGAGGTTTGGCAAGTTTTGCTACACAAAATGGGCTATGGAAGCTTTTGTCATTGGAAATGCCCAAAGGTATGATTTCCCAAGTTTTCTCTTCTTTTGTATATAAGTGACTCTTCCAGTAAACCTCAATGATATGAATCTCATGTACTGAATCTCCGAATATGTCATAAACATGAAATTTGTAGTCTGAATCCTCTTACCTTATATTCTCCAGGTACGACGGAGTTTGGTTGATAACTCGATGTCAATCATTAAAAGTGTATGGTTACGATCTCAACGATAGAAATTTATGTTTAGTGATTCTGATTTTATACGGTGTATGTAGTCGAGTGATCGCTTACTTTTGTTTATTAACCTTCCAGAAAAAGTAAGGATGTGTAGTCATTTTACTAAACTTTACAAGTACAGATTAGAAAGGTCAACTTTGAGCCCTTGTACAATAGTAAATCAGCACTGGGCCAAGTTGTCTTGTAACATGGAATGAACATTTTGTAGCGAAAGAAAGAAGTAGATGATGTAAATAAGGTGTCATGTATTGTTCCAGGGTTTGTGAAAATTGTTCATGTGTTGCATTTGTATGCACTCATCTTTGTACTTTTATATCTAGAGAAGTTGTAGATGGTTCACTCATTCTTGCCTATGAGCAAGAGAGAAAAGCCTAATTTTGTCAGTACTTCAATTGTGTGTAATATTTTATCATCAAAACAGTCATTAAGGGGTAAAATCTTTACTTAACTTTACCCCTTTTTAGCATATATTGATTCAACACATACATGCAAAATTTGTCAAGCATTACTTGATAAACAAGCAAACAAATGTATGAAATTCATATCATTAAATAAGTTCGGTCTCTATAATTTTATGAACTAACCAACCTTACAATTTTACCTCTTAATCTTTTGAACAACAAACTTGTAACAACCCAGTAGAAATTTAGTGACAAAATCTTATAAGAGGTAAAAGGAAGCAAAAAACAAAGTTTTGATAGCTTTGATACAATACATTTAGTCCAATATTCTAAGATTATGCATGCTTGAAAACGTGTATATGCTCTGTAGAAATTCAGTGACAACAATAGGACTCTATGCAATCCATACTATCTGGCGAACATGTCTGTATTTTGCTAGCGATACAATTTCTGACTTCATTCTAATGCTACAATTTCTGCATTTGATGTTTCTTCTTTTTATGCCTTGTCTTCGATTTTATCTCTACATTTGGACGGTAATTGTTGATAACATGTCAAAATTTTGAGTCTCTCCTGTTAGGGATTCGTTTCATCAGGCTTCAATTTGGGTATAGTGTAATTTTCTTACATTTTCTATTGCTCTAGAATCACCATATTGACAGCTAGTCATATTATATCTTTGAGGGATGGAAAGGAAGTTAAGTATTACTAAAAACACAAATAGACTTAAATGTGTTATGGAAAACTTATATGATCCTTTATGGGTTGAAGATGAAATATTGTTTGAATATGAAGTCAAAGGCCATGGAACTGACATTTTATATTGTCATTCCTGATAATGATTTAGTAACAAATTTCATGATTGAAGGATACGAGCATTCTTGCAATTGGTTAATTTACTGCTTGGTTTTAAATTTGACTTGAAAGCTTTTAGTAATACGAACATGTGTAAAATACGTGTTTATATACAACTATCAGGCCACATAAACATGTTAAGCTTTATTTATTTGGACTCAGGGATCTGTTGAACTATTAATGCAACAGTGCCTAACAACTTTATTCTTGGTTATGCAGCTTGCCCACTAGGTTCTTATCGTCCACATGCAACACTTTTGGTTATAGATGAAATTTCAATGCAAAAACTTGTAAAACAACTTAACTTGAAATACCTGGTAGTAAGATTCTTACTGTCTGCCCCATTGATCTGAAGGGTAAAGAAAAATGATTAAATAGTCACTTAGTCTTTTAATTCAATGCAATTATTTGAACTGGTGTGTGTTCATATGCTTAATGTTCTATATTTCAGTGATGACTATTTTGATATGATGACTACTGAAACTAATTTCTTTGAAGAATAGAGGGCTTTTAAACTAAGTTCCTATGGAGTAAACCCTTATGCCAACGTTGTTGCTGGAAACTTATTGTTTGCAGTCAGTTAATCATTTATTTGAATATTGGTTGGACCTGTCCTTTTCATATTTTTATTCTATATTCTATATTTTAGTAAGTTCTTGTTGAATAGGCATTGCAGATGGGATGTATTGTTTGTTTTATCAACTGCTAACTCTATACCTGGTTTGCACACTTTTTTTTTAATAAAGAAATGTCATCGATGAGTTCTTGATCTCCCCTGCACCTAGAAAGGGGGTAAGCATTCGGGTGATTTATTGCAGTCAGTAAGCATAGGTAAATTAGTAAATTCAAGCTTCACTGTAGCAGCACTGCATCTCATCTCTTTGAATCATATCGCCGTGACTTGTAAGTGCTCTCTCTTTTGGAATTTGGGCTGTCCGATTCGAGGGTTTGATTTGTTGGTCATTTTCTTCATAAGAAAATAAGTTCAGTTGTGATTTGCTTTGGTTTTTTATTAGTACATGAACTTAAATTTAGCATTTCTTGTAATCAGTACTCTTTGTTGTTGTTGCAATTGCTTCTATCTTTCAAAGTGGTAGCATATAATTGATTTGTTGATCTCCAGAATTTCAAATTTGTGGGTTCCCTTTTGTTTTGATTGGAGAGTGACCTTAATTTTCATTTTAATATGAGAGAAATTTCCAATTTCATTGCAAATGGGATGAGTTATATTCTTCCTAACTATGCTAGCATATTCTTGTACATATTTTGATGAAGCAATTTTTTGGTTATTCTGTTTGTCAATATACATTGATACCGTGAAGGGGACCTTAATTTGAACCCTTTCTATTTTGTCTAACATGTTCTCTAGAAGAGCACATGCCGATTTTGTAGGACATTTAGCATCTCATTTCGTTTAGACACATATGTATTATTTTTAAACTAATCTATATTGAAGGTTGATCTCATAGTTTCAGTGGTTAGAATTGATTATCTTTTTGAAATGGTTCAAATTATTTTAAAACATTACTATCAACTTTCTTTCAGGCCTGTTAAGCAGGACTACGAGATGCTAGGTTACAAGTAGCTGATTATCTTATCCTTTTACTTGTTGGAGGATGCTTGGGTATTCTTGTAAAAGTAGATGATGAATATATCGGTGCGTGTGGCTATAGTTTCACCGTAATTGCTGTCTGTAAGTGCAAAAGCTCTAGTTTTCTTGCTATTGCATGTTAGTTGCTGATTTTAGTTTTATCAGCTGGAAAATCTGAACTTGAAAAGCTTGTCATTGTATAGACAATAAGCAGTGATGGTTTTACACCCCCAACAATAAATTCGGTAGGAACAATGGTCACTGAACGGTCAGGTACAATTTATTCCTCTCACTTGTGAACTCCATCACTTCAGTCTCAAAGAAAAAAAAATCACTGATTCAAGAAATGAAGTGGTTGTTTACTGTTGGTTGAAGAACCATTTTTTAGTTATTCCAGTCCTAGATAACTTATTCAATGGAACAAGTATCCTACATCTCTAATCTTTGTTTCATTGTGTTCACTAAGTTATATCATCTGAATTTACAAGTTATTTAAAATTTAACACCATGCTGTGTTATTTGAAGGCCGTGTTTCATTGCTCTTTTATTTTCGAGTTATAGCTCTACTGTGCATGATTGCGGCATTGGGATCGTTTACTCAGCACAAACTACACTACTGGAGAGAAAGTGCATCTTGTACCACCTTGATCAAGCCACTGGTTTACTACACTACTTTGCATGATTGCGGTATTTTCTTGTCCAATAATACACTCGACCATCTTCACACCTTTATCAAGCCACTGGTTTACTTATCCCTCTTCTACTTTTTCAACATTCCAAGGTTGTCTTTTTTAGACAACTACATTTTGCTCAGCCTTTTTGTACTGTGTGACTGGAATGGCTTACGTTTCGCCATCTAGCTTGAACTTGGTTCTGCCCAGTTGGTGAGAATGATTGCAGAATTACAATTCCTGAATTCACAAATGTATCTGTGTTTTAACCTCACATCTACTGAGCCTACCATTTTCATTCCCTTGCAGTGGTCTGTGATTGTTCCTGTTTTTCTAACTTTGGTTGCAAATCAAGATGAGGACATCGAGTTTGTGAAGAGGTTTGGCAAGTTTTGCTACAGAAAATGGGCTATGGAAGCTTTTGTCATTGGAAATGCTCAAAGGCATAATTTCCCAATGAATCTCATGTATTGAATCTCTGAGTATGTCATAAACACGAAATTTGTAGTCTGAGTCCTCTTACCTTATATCCTCCAGGTACGACAGAGTATGGTTGATAGCTCGATGTCACGATCTCCATGATAGAAATTTATGTTTAGTGATTCTGATGTTATAAGGTGTATGTAGTCGAGTGATTGCTTACTTTTGTTTATTAACCTTCCAGAAAAAGTAAGGTTGTGTAGTCATTTTTACTGAATTTTAAGTACAGATTAGAGAGGTCAACTTTGTGCCCTTGTACCATAGTAACTCAGCATTGGGCCAAGTTGTCCAGTAACATGCAATGAACATTGTGTAGCTAAAGAAGAAAGTAGATGATGTACACAAGGTTTCATGTGTTGTTCCAGGTTTTTTAAACAGTGTTCATGTGTTGCAGTTGTGTGTACTCGTCTTTGTATTTTTATATGTAGAGAAGTTGTAGATGGTTCACTCATTTTTTACTATGATCAAGAGAGAAAAAGCCTTATTTTGTCAATCATTGAGGGAATATGATGGGAGTGAAACTAATTGAAATTGCAGGCTAGTCTGTGAGACTTTTATATCACTCTACAGTATAGTAATTTATCAACAAAATCCATCACCATTAAGACAACAAAAAAAACTTCATTCATATACTAATTACATTGTATCAACAAAAGTCACAAATCAATGAATTGTGTGTCATAAAGAGTGATGAGACATCACAAGTAGAAGAAGACTTATAAGCAAAAACCAATCAAATCAGAATCATCAAAGGAGAAATCGAGATGGAAGTCATAATATTCACAATCCGTTGAATCATTGAAAAGATGGTGTTCAATCCGTTGGAGGCCATCCCAGAAAGTTGGGTCTTCTTGAATTTGTTGTTGTTTCTTCTTCTCCTCCTCCTCCAAAGCCTTCATTTTCTCGATCAAGGAGTGGAGTGCTTCCATATCGATATCGTCCGAAGAAGAAGAAGAAGAAGAAGATGGGTCATTGAATTTCCTCTTCTTGGGCAAAACGTCGCAGTGACTGGGCTTGTTGGCGATGAATGATAGAGGTGGCCTCTGACTTGTCCTTGGGCCAGGTGGACACCGATCCGGATGGATCGATGTAGACCACACAGACATCAACGCCACACAGGGTCTGCAACTCAGAAGCTTTGTTCATCAATGTTGCACACCTTGTGGTTGGCGTCTTCTGAATTTTGGGTTTGACATTGTCAGTTGGTGGATTCGTCTTCTCAACAGAAGAAGGTGATGTGATGGGGCCATAGACAGGAGAGTAAACAAAAACAAGACAACAACAGAGGCGAGAGATGAAGAATCGCTTGCAAAAACAAGACACGTGAGAGATGAAGATGTGAAAAGGAAGCAGATTTGCAGAGAGAGAGAAAGTAACGAATGTTTGATGATTTGATGATTCTTCTTTTTATGCCTTGTCTTCGATTTTATCTCTACGTACATTTGGGGGAACCGGTAATTTTTTATAATTTTGAGTCTCTCCCGTTCCAGGCTTCAATTTGGGTATTGTGTAATTTGCTTACATTTTCTATTGCTCTAGAATCACCATGTTATATCTTTGATTAGTCACAGTTTCTGTTTTTAGTGTCATGATTAGTGTTGATTAAAAGTGGGTTTGTGACTACTGTTTGTTTTGGCCTGATGTTTGTACTAGGTGATATCTCTGCCTTTTCGCATACCCATTTGGGTTATACATGATTAAACAGGAGTTTGTGACTTACCTGTTAGTTTAGGTTTTTGGGTGTGCAAATTAATGTCATTAACTAAACATTTTTAGTCAATTAACAGTCTTGTATGGTAATTGCAATAATACCGGAAATCTCAACAAGTCAACCTTATGTTTTTTTTTCAATTTGTTTATTGTATGATCCATATCTATCATTTGAATTTGATTGAAATCCTACTATTTATTCGAACTGGTCCTTGTTCAGTTGCTTAGTTTTCTATTTCTATTGGAAACTTTATGAAATGTTTACTCTATACCTGGTTTACACACATTTTTTGTAATAAAGAAATGTCATTGGTGAGTTCTTGATTTCCCCAGCACCTAGAAAGGGTAAGCATTTGGTGATTTATTGCAGTTAGTAAACATGGGTACACTAGTAAATTCAAGCTTCACTGTATCAGCTCTGCTACTATCCTATGTGAATCATATCGGCATGACTTGTAAGTGCTCTCTCTCTTTTGGAATTTGGGTCCTCTGATTCGAGGGTTTTGATTTGTTGGGCATTTTACTTCATAGGAAAATCAATTCTTTTGTGATTTGCTATTGTTTTTGATAGTGCATGAACTGAAATTTAGCATTTCCTGTAGTCATTACTCTTGTTGCTGCTGCCCTTGCAATTGCTTCTATCTTTCAAACTAGTAGCATGTAATTGATTTTTTTGGTCTACAGAATTTCAAATTTATGGGTTCCCTTTTGTTTTGATTGGAGAGTGACCTTAATTTTCATTTCAATACGAGAGAAATTTCCAATTTCATTGCAAATGGGTCTAAGAGTTTCTGTTAAAAAGCAGAAATATTGTGCAACTGGTGTTGCAATCAGTATGTGAGAAGGCCTATTACTTGTAAATATTTATGCAATATGACAAATTATTTGAGTTAGCAGAAGAATTGGTTAAATTAAATGACCTAGGTGTGGAGTTAGAAATTCTAGATGAGTTTAGGTTGATATAGGAAATGTGAAGAAACTCTTTGGTAGAGGAATTCAAATCACTTTCAGGCCGCGTAGGCTTTTACTGTGGTGAGTTTGTTTTGTAATGACACCTGATAAATAGTATAGATTTGACTGCTTACTTGTATTTTTTTTACATTTTGATAAAATTGGATGCAATTTAAGTTTATTTGGGGGTACCACAGAACTTTGGAATGGCTCATAGTTGGGGAAGTGATTCCATGAGTGGCTCAGCTTCTACCCAGAAAGAAGCAAGTTAGCCTCAAGTTTGCCTACCATTGAAGAAGTTTGCTGACAAGACATTTGGAACAGCTATGCTGTCTGTGGCGTTGTTAGCTGAGTCATGGGTAAAGACTAAAACTCTATTTCCTTTTCATTCTTTTTCCCGTTTCCTGGCCCCATCATATCTGATACATTGCACTCTGACCCAACATATTTCACTAGGTGGCAATTTATATTAATGTCTGTATGACCATTTGCAAAATAGAGGAGAATGGTTCCTGGAAAACTTAAGTTATACATTGTTTATTGATGCTTTATTGCCCTGCATAAACACACAGTCTCAATTCTATTTTGATCTATTGGAAGTATATACTTTTTAGTTATAGCATGCATGTTCAGCTGATGAGCTTTACTGGTGGACCTTGGAACAACAATACTGTACCATTGGAATTGTATTTGTATAGCATTTCAAAATATCAAAAAACAAGCTATACAAGCAAGGCCATACTACCATTTCTTTATTTCTCACTAACACTGAAATAAATGAAAACCTAAGTGTTTTTGGTTTCAATGATTTGAACTATATTGGCAGTTGTTTTTATGTTAGTTCTCTTGATTTTTCTCTGGGGTATATACATGCTTTTATCTTTTCGGATTACTTACTTCTGTTGGTGCTCTTGGGTACAGGAAATGTGTAGTTTTGAATTTTGATGCCGCTTGGAAGTATATCAATTAGCACATATGGAAAACTAGTATTTGAATGCGGATTTATATTAGATTATTGCCCACTCTTGGATTTGTAAGAATATGAATGTAAAACCTAGTTGTGATTTGTACTGTTATTAATCTTTTTGTTGGTTTAATTAACACTTCGGTAACATGAACAAATGTCACTCCAGTTTTAAGTGAGGCTTTCAGTCTAAACTTTAGTACACATGCATGGTAGTAAAAGAAACATCAAATGTCAATTTTTTTATGGCAGAGCTACTTATAGTGAAAAATGAAGTATATTTTGAAATGAGTGTGTACTTAACTAATTTTTAATTTATTTTATTTTAAATTTATGATAAAAAGACTAAAATGTCCTATTCAATTTTTAAAAATTTAAATTTATGCCACTCCTTATCCATTCTCCTCCTCCTCCTCCTCTCACCTCTGCAATTTGATTTTTGTCATGTATTGATATAATTAATTAAAAAGTTTTCAAAATTAATCTTACATAGATAACGCCTCCTTTGTTGAATAATGAATATAGTTAAGTAGTTTTTTTTTAAAAATTATGTTTTTCTTTGTCACACACGTTTAGCATTAAATGATACCGAAGTGTTAATTGCTGGCCAAATTCGGTTGAAAAAGAAGAGCTGCCCTGCCGATGAGAACGTGGTGGGACCCGCTGACGATATCTCTATGATGATCCCATCAGGATCTAGAACATGTATTGTCCAGTGTGGACGCGAAACACCAGATCACACCCCTCATCAACTGGCGGCTCCACTGACAGCAAATAAAAAACAGACACGTACACATTGTTAGGGGCACTCATCCTTATCCGGCTCAGCACATAACGCCGACAACCGCGTCTCGCGTCTGTTATTCGTCCACGTGTTTTGGGTGTCAGCGGACGTCAAACGTGAATTATATTACAATTCTTGCAAGAAAACAAAGTTTGTTTTTTTAAAGAAAAACGAAATTTCGATTCCGTCGAATAAATAAATAAATAAAATGGAAAAAGAAAATAACAGCTCCTCCGTTTCCTCTGTGTCGCCTTTTGGCGGTTCTGAGCTTTTCGGTTTCGAACATTCGCTCGAATTTCTCTGGCTCACGCGCTCAGTGCTCATTTCCTTCGTATCTTCGTCTGATTTTGTATATTTTTATTCTCATTTTTTGGAGCTCGCTCTTCAGTGGATCGGAGTGTGTTCGAGCTGGTTTCACAGATGATCGAGGTTTCTTCTCTTTACATTTCCTTCCTTTTCAACCTTCTGTTCGGCTTCCCGGAAAATGACGGTGATTTTTTTTCCTCCATTTTCTTAACCTCGCAAGCCATAACTTCACTAAGTTAAGTTAAGTTAAGTTAAGTTAAGTAATCATCTGAGGCTGGGTTATCTTGTTTTTTTGTTGGGTCCGATTTCTTAAATTTTCTCAGTAACCAAACAGATATAATGAACTTTTTCCAGCGTTGTTACTCTTCTGTAGATAAGAATGTGAGAAAATGGAGGTTGGAACTTGGTTCGTGTAGATCGCGTTTAGTTTTTTTTTTTAAATAATTAAAAATAATGTAGTATTCTCGATTCTCTATGTTGGTGTTAGTTTATTTTGGTGGTACCATTTTATATTTATGAATAGTTTGTTTTGGTTCACTGATTTCATGGGTTCTGTTATAATTTCACCTTAATTTTGTACAGGTGAGTGAATGTGAATAGTACTGGTCATGAGTTCTTGTGAAGGTGTAATGTAGTGTGGCCTCATTGTATGACAGCTAGATTCTATGTTATGAGTTCTGGTGATGGCTCTGTTTTATTGATTTTTCCTGTTAGAGATGAGGGTGTTCTATAATAAAGATGGGAAATTACTAATTGGGGAGGTTGTCGAATATCGTTTTTATGGTGAAAACATTATCCATTGATAGTGCAGGGTAATAGCAATAGTGTGATGCTTTTGTTTTACATACCTATTCATTGAAAGTGGTTGATGACATTTAATATGGATTTTATTTGGTTATTCTTCAAAATGTGTAATGTCCAACTCGCCTGCATGACCCTTGTGTGAGTTAATATATACTTGGTAATTTCGAGTAGCTACTTCTTATTCTAGTTGTATGAGGCATTGGATAAGGGTGAGTTGTTGACATTAAAACATTGTTTAATGATGATAACTTTGTTAAGACTATTAAAAATAGTTTCCTCTTTGTAGGTTGACGTATGTTTAACACAAACCTTGTTGATATAGATTATTTTATATTCAACATACTATTTCTGAATTGATAGTTTAGTATTATGCTTGAGTTGATTTTTTCTTGAGTGGACTTCAAATTTGTTACATGACACTTTGAATTTTGCTTTTACAGGTTAAGTTTGATGAATTGTTTGTTCCTGGTATAGAAGATGAAGCTGCTGAAGTTGAACATTTGCTGGCAGAACCTAAGAGTGAGCATGTTTCAGTGGATGGTGTTTTTTGCTTTGATAATGATAACCAAGGGAAATGCTTGAAGATGAAAGACGTCTCCTGCAGATTGGAGTCTGCCTTGAAGGCTGATAATGGTAATAGAATATGGGCTTGTATATAATGGGCTTGTATATAACCTTTTGTCTGCTGTGCTTGTTGTAAGTCACAACATTGCTGTGTTGTAAATAACCAGTAACCTTTAAATGCTTTTCTTCAGCCTTTTATTAAAGACTGCCTTGTTATACTGCCATATCATGTGTTTGAGATTGATGATATGGTTTATGGACACCTGATAGGTATGGCATTGGGGTGAGTTTGGGATGAATGTCCACATCATGGTCCTTTCTCCTTAGTTACAATACTTGGGTTCCTCAAATCTCATTCACACATAACTGGCAATAGAAAGTGAGGTTGAGGATTGAGATCTGAAACTAGGTACATTGGGGTCACACTATATTGATGTGAAAATGGTTTGTGAGAATGGGGTCACGCTATATATGGTCTGAGAGCTAAGAGCTGAGAGGAGGAATGTGAGTTGTTATGGAATACCGAATCATTTATACAGCCCTCAGGTTCCTGCATCGTAACTATATAGTTAATGCTAGTCAAAATAATTCATGGAGTTCCACATTGAAGACAATAGAACACCTTTTATTAGAAAATTCTGTGAGAACATTATAATTTAGCACGGCGTGCATCACATCTTGCCTGCCTACCTTTTATATTCGATAATTTAATTGCCTACTTGAACTTACTGTTATTCTTATTTTGAACTCTCACATTAAGTAGTAGAAGGGCCTCCCAGAGCTTAATACTATTTTGGGTATAGTCATATAGATAGGTTGGAGTTGGATGTGAAGAACTGATTGTTCTACTATACTCAGTGTGGTCACTAGTCGAAATTCTTATTCTTCTTGTCTGAGCTATGATTGTTGAATGAAGTCTATTTTATAGGGCTAGGCCAGAGTGGGTATCCATCCAAATTCCAAACCATCAATGAATAAATATGTTGATGTTATGGAGACCCATATCATAGGCTTATAAATAGATAATGTGATGCACGAACTATCAATGAGGAATTGAGGTGCATTTGTTGAGGTTTAACAATTCACTGCCATAAGATTTGTATTTGATGTTTGTTTTACTTGGTTATTTTAATATCATTCTAATACCTGTATATTTTTCTACTTCATTAGGTGAGCTGGATTTTAATACTGCTGTGGGAGGGGAAGATGATTTGAATTTTGGAGTACGTCTATCTTCTTGTTGATCTCCTAATATTTTGCCGAAATGGTTAATTACAACTATAGATATTTAGATTTTTTTTTTTTGCTCAGCAATAGTAGAAAGTTTATTGAAAACGCTCTAAATTCCCAAGAAGGAAAAAACAGAGCGAAGAAAGTACAAACAACCTGAGAACATAAGTAGAAAAGAGAAAAACACAAAATATGAAAAGATTATTGATTCATCAATACATCATCTTCAATCATTAAATATGAATCTGAATGAAATTGTTGATCCACCAATGCAATTGCATTATGCTATTATTCTCTTTTACTAAACTTAATGGCAAATGCAAAGTTGATCATTATTTATTATATTAAATATGTCAATGCTATAATTCTAGCAGTATGAAAGAGAGTAAACTATTATTGGCCATGCCAGGATGAATCACTCTATGATAAATGTAATGATAATTTCTTGGATTGTGATAGTTTAGAATCATGTCCTTTCTAAGCTTATAACAATATTACCTCCTCATCAATTGCTCTCATTCATTATGCGCGGTGTTGCTAAAGTTCATGTTTTTTTTTCTGGCTGATAAACTTAAGGAATGCTGAAGTTCTTCTGTATGTGATCACTATCTAACAAGATTGAGTTTTTGTAGGTTCTTGATGGATTTCTAGATGAAGTTGACGATCTTGAGGATTTTCATGACATGGATGGTCTTGCTAGTCCATGTGATGATTTTTTGCTGGGTAAACTCTGATGACTGTCTTGTATACTTTGCAGTTATTGTACTTAAGAGAATTTTATCAGGTGATTTTTTGCCCTTTTACTACAGATATTGAATATGGTGGGAAGGTTTCTGAATTGGATTGCAGTCCTCACAAGGGATCTCATTCTGGTAATTCAAGTTCAGAGAGTCACTCTCCGGGATTTAGTGGTGCTAGTAATGGTGCAGTTGGGGTATCAGAATCTTCCACAGAAACTATGCCAGAGCCTGATGGCAAAATCAATATGCAAGACCAGGATGTGACATGTAAAAGTCATGGTGTCTTTAGAAGCAAATGTGGGTGCCTGGCAGTAACTAAGGACAGTATGTGTCAAAAAGCCCCTGCTTCACTTGATCCATGGGTCGGCGATGAGCCAGATAATTATCTCCAGTCTACTAATAAGAGGGAAAAGAGTTATGTTGGAACAACGGAAGTATGTGCACGTCTCAGAGAGAAGAGAAAGCGGATGCCTCCTATTCGATATATTAACGAGTCATCAGATCCCAATTCAAGATATTCCAAGGGAAGACAAAATGTGCCTCTTACTAGTTCAAAGGATAAGCGTTTGAAAGCCAGATCTTCTGATGATCATCGACACACGAGAGTTATGCCATTGGCTTTGGTTAAAGAGGAGTCTATTGGTGGAGCTAGTACCTGGCCACCATTGAAATCATGCACACGGAGAGGATGCCCAAAGAAAAAGCAATCTATTTCGGTATGGAAGAATCTCACCATGTCTTCTGGCTTCTTTCACTACAGAATATTGAAATTAACTGAAGTTGTGAATGCAGGTTTAGTTGAGTATGGTCTCATATCCTTAGTTATATTGTACCAATTTCTTAAAACCCTGTCATCTAGACAATAAAAACTTTGCATAGACTGAGGCACCTGTTATTCCCTTGTCATTATCAATAACACAACTGATTAGAATCAATTACCCTTCTCATTCCAATTATGTTACCTTAGTAGGGTCAAAACAGTTTTTATACCTCTTTAGCTGGTAACATACCTACTAAAAATCACGTTATAGTGCATCAACTATTACTTTGAAATCAATAGTAAATTACTTCTCATGATTTCATATTTATGCTGCAATTTTACATAGCTTCAAAACTCTCGAGTCATTGGTTTTCATTTTCTGCAGGAGGAGAAGCTTGAATCTGACGAGGAAGATTTCACAACTGAGTCTGAAGATGATTCGGTAACAACTAAAAGATCTAGAAAGGATAGGAATGATCGGAGGAAGAATCAGAGGATGTGGTCTCTTTCAGAAGTGACAAATTTGGTGGATGGGATTTCTCGATGTGGAGCTGGGAGGTGGACTGATATAAAGAGGCTCCTATTCTCATCATCTACTTACCGCACTCCTTTAGACCTCAGGGTAATCCATGATGCTTTAGCAACTCTTCATTTCTTAAACTTCAAATTATATTTATTGGTTGGTTTGCAGGACAAGTGGCGAAATCTTCTAAGAACTAGCAGTTCACAGATACATAATTGGGGAAAGGTTAGCTATTCTAACTAGTCTTCAAGTTTCATATTTTTAGTCAATGCAGAAATTTGTTCCACTTCACTTGTATAATGAATTTCCATCTCTTGATTTTAAATGATATGCTATTTTATTTTATCTTACCAAGATTTAGCCTCAAGACCTTTCTCATCTAAAAGTAAGGGAGCACCAAATTTTAAATTCTTATGAAGACTTAATATTGATGAATCAAGAATTGGGCTCAAGACCTCCTTTAAGTAGTTTGGATCTTGAGAGAGAATAAATGTGAGATAATAGGTACTGCAGCGAGACTCAAACCTAAGGTCAAGTGTTTAACCAGTTAACAAGCAAGAAGCTAAGGTTTCTGAACCTGATAAAAGATGGTCTCACCTATCCCAAAAATGTCAAACTTTGTTTTCCCGAGACATGAGTACTTGTAATCTGTGGTGCACAGTCAATTGCATAATGTTTCTAATAATAGACAATGAGAGTACATAACACATTTCTGTCATGTTTCAATGCATAACTCAGTTACAAACCTGAGTGATGGTATCACGCACAACTTTTGTTTTTAGTGTTCAACTGGTCAAGCAATTGAACTTGAGTCTTAGCGACCAAGGTTCGAGTCCCAACAACGGTACCTCTCTTGGAAATAATAGACCTCCCTTTTTCATTGTTAATAACAAAATGAATTTACAATCTGCAACAGAATATCGGTTTGATTGTAGTTGTATAGAAGAAAGTCCTTGCACCGTGATTCTAAATAAACTTCAGACATGGATGTGTTAGGTTTGTTTATCTCTCTAAATTTCTTTTGGATGGCTAACACAGGTTAAGCAAAATCAGAAGCATGCCTCAAGCCCCTTGCCAGTTTCTTTGCTACATAGGGTTAGGGAACTGGCGACCCTTCATCCTTACCCGAAGGAGCGTGAACCAAGTGTTTCACATGTTATACCACCCACTCCGCCCAGTTTAAGCGAAGTTCACCCTCGTGGAAGAAATGCGCAAAGGAAGATTTGTACCTGAGTAACATCTGCTAACTTGAAGAACAAATGTAAGGAGTTTGACCTAATGTCTTGTAAAAACGTCCGATGAAACCTTTTCTTGTGTAGCTCTAATCTGCTATACATGTGACATTCTCAAATATATAGGAAATTCTGCTCACAGAATGTTGTGAACGACCTTCCCGGGTACAATATTTTGGTTGTAATTGCAACGAATATGGCTAATTGACATTGTTTAAACAAAAGCATTTCGTATCTGATATCAGGAGTATTATATATATATATGTTATGCTATATATTTTATCATATGGTACTGAGTTTCTTGCAGCTTCCAGTTTAATTTTGTTGCCTTTCGTTTCTTCCAGAGTATAGAGAAATTTCTTCTGTTTTGTTTTCAATTTCATTACATTTGGGTTTATGTTTGTATGCTCTGCAGACTGTAGTTACACATATATGGCTATGGATATTTGGTATCTACAGATTATGTAGCCGTAATTTTGTTTGAAAAGAACATTCATAGCTCACCATGATCGTCGACACCAGAAACATACCCATAAGCTTCATGGTTTTGCTGCTTCAGAGCTTTATTATATCCGCGTGTTAGGCTAAGAATAACTTGCAACGTTAGGGTTAGAGTCCACATTTCATATAAGATAGTATAATATTACTAGGGGTGGGCACTTTTTACCCAAAACTGAAACCGAATCGGGATTTAAACCGAAGAATCAATTCGGTTCGGTTTTGGTTCTTAGAGTGCAGAATCGCTAATTAACCAATTCAGAACCGAACCGGTTCCGGAGTTTTAATTAGTATTTTTTGTAGTTCGATTTTAAGTTTTTGCCTACAAAAGAGTTTAATTGTGTATAGTTTTCACCAAAAATTGAACAATACATGAATATCACATTAATTGGGTCTAATTGGGCAAAATTATAAAACTAGACCATAGAATCGGACCCTTAATCTCACAATTAATCATTCAAGTAGGTCTAATTGGGTAGAACCGAGAACCAGACCAAAGAACCGCATCCAAAACCGGACCGATACCCACTTATTGGGTCTGGATTTGAGTCTCTAAAATGAAGGACCGGTTGATTCGGTTCGATTCGGTTCTGGCTGGTTTGATTCGGTTCCAAAACCGTGCCCAGCCCTAAATATTACAAATCTGCTCTACTATTCAATACTAATTTATTTCACGTGAAGAGCGTCACAAACAAAATTATATATCCCGTGCAGTCATTCAAAGCATAACTTTAGCGCTACATCACAATATTTAATGTTTGCACTATTAATTTATTGAGTAAATATCACAAAGGTACGGTTAGTTTTACATGTTTTGCAGCCGGATACAGCTAACTTAAAAACTTTGTTTTAAGATCAGTTAATTTTGGTTTAGTGTCATTTTA
>JAYMTP010000059.1:0-51911 GCA_036897365.1 Geranium brycei
TAGAGATCATGGTTGAAGGTTCAACATGAAAAAATGGCTCTCTACCTTAATTCCAATGCAAAACACTCCCTATATTAGTGTAAATGTAGGGAGCACCATTGGAGATTGGAGATGCTCTTAGACCTCAAGCACACCTGTCCAGGAGAGGTAAAAAAGGTTATCTCCAACCAAACAATAATGGTATCTTCTATGGTTTAGTCAAATGGTCGTCATTTGATTGCTTTTACCCTCAAGACCTTTGTTATTCTAGTCCATTCATGATTTCTAAATGTTATGGGCATACATTGATCTGCATTTACTTCATACTACCATATTTATTTCTAGTTTTGTTAACTATTGAGCTCCTTGAAAATGTGCCATATTGCTTCTTTTGACATTCTCTTGTGATCTTATAATTTCTTTTATCTGGAAATGGTAGTCAACATATGCTTGACCTTCTTCACAAGGTTGATCAATCAAGAGAGGATAGCCCCATGGCACAATTTGGCTGTACGGATCACAATTCCTTATCTGAGACGCCAATGGCAAGTACTCGTGTTGATCAGTTTGACCAATCTTCAACTTCACATGGTTTTGGCTTGAAACTAGCCCCTCCTTCTCAACGGTTCCCCAACTCAAACAGTTTTCCTCACGCTCAGGATTCACCAAAGTTTGCTAGTAATCTAAATCCAAGACAAGTCAATGCTGAGTCAGGACTAAAAAATCAGGGTTGGTTGGACTCCACACCTTCTGTTCGGTCTGTGCCTCCAAATGAGTTCTCTCAAGGAGCACATTGGGGTAATAAATCTACAAATCTTGGACAAACAAATGTGAGAAATCAGCCTCAAGGGCAGCACATGCTCAATTCATGTGTAGCTGGTGAATCTCCACAGGCAACTTTGACTGGTACTTCTGGCAGATTTGCACCTTTTAGCCCTGTTTCTTCTCTGGACAGTTCTCAACAGACCCCCACCAACCCTGGTCAACCATTTCCCGTTTTGGAAACTACATTGCTTTCTCAGCCTTCTATTATGTCAAGCATGTCTCAGAAGGGTGGGATGCTGGCCACACATCAAAGTGCATGGAAAAATGTGCCAACTTCGGGATTTCCATCTACTGTTTCCTCCATAAATCCATCAAAGAATGCCATACAAGGCACTTTATGGTCTTCGCAGGGGATAAATGACAAAAATTCCCAGAAAGGTAGAATGATATCACCAGACTTGCAAGGATCTGAATATGGGGAGGAGCAGTCAGGAGAACAGAGGTCCAGACATGAAATATCATCTGAAATACAAGATTCTTTGCTGAGTGGTAGTCTTTCCGATGGCCAGGAAACTGATATGCAGCGTATCCCAGCACATTCTGACCAGAAGGACCCAGATTCATTGCCTGGTGACAACAATGGCTCAGCTGCTGCTGAGAGAAATCTTGAATCCTTTGGCCGTTCTTTGAAAGCTTCTCAGACTCTAGACCAAAATTATGCTCTTCTGCACCAATCGCAAGCTATGAAGAACTCAAGTGAGACCGATCCAAGTAAGAGGGTTGTGAAGAGATATAATGAGGCTGATGGCGCTACCAACATTCAGCAGGCAAGTGATTTTGCGGGGAAGCAATCAGTGTTCGAACACGATTTGAAGTTCAGAAACAATATGCACATTGGACCAAACTCATTACAGCCCAGCTCTTCTCCATCTGGAGATTCCAAACTGTTAAGTTTCTTATCAAATGCTAGAGAAGAATTGAGTGGAAGATCTTTGTCTCAATCAACATTCCAAACTTCTCAGGGGATTGACAACTTTAATCAGAATGGGCAGATACTTCGGACATATGATGCAAGGCCTGAAAAGATTGCCATAGAGCAGCTCTTTGCTGGGAAGCCATCTCAAAATATGGCTATTAATACTTCATGTCTTGCCAACCAAAGTGGGGCTAATATACGAACAAAAAAGCGCAAAAGTATAAAATCTGAACCCATGCCGTGGCATGTTGAAGTGACACATGGTTCCGATAGGCTTCAAGACATCAGGTATTTGTTATATAATCCACAAGGTTTACTACTAACAATGATTTCATTTTAAATTGAAGATGTTTGCTGAAAGATCGATTTACAACGAGTTGTTGCTGTGTAAAGTTTCTTCCGATAATACCCGTACTTGTGATGAGACTTGTCATTTTATGTGTGATTTTATTGCCAGGGAAACTTTCTGGTTTTCACTTACTTTTGTCTGTTCCCATGTTCAATCTGAAGTGCTTATTATTTATAGTAGTTTGTTTTCAATGCAGCATGGCAGAGGAAGACTGGGCATGCACCACAAATCATCTGGTTGAGAAGGTGCACTCATAATTACAAACATTTAGTTATGGGTGTTTTGGTTCGATGATTATTTTTGTATCTGAATAAATATTTTATTCCTTCATATCTTATGATAGGTTGAAGATGATATTGAGTTGATTGGAGAAGGGCAGCAAATGCATCATCGGTCAAAGAAAAGGCTGATCCTAACAACACGGCTTATGCAGCAATTACTTAGACCTGCACCAGCATCCATTCTTCTAGGAGATGCTAGTTCGCGATGTGATGGTGTGGTGTACTTTGTTTCGAAATTGGCTTTAGGGGATGCATGCACTTCAACCAATTGCTCAAGAAATGAGTTGCATGCAGCCTCAAGTGGTAGAGACGTGTAAGTGTAACTCATGGCTTAATGTGGACGCGTCTTCTTCATTGTCAATATGTTAAAAAGAGTAGTAAATTTAATTTAAGTCCATTAGTAGCTAGAATGTGAATTAAAACTTTGGGTTAATGGTCCCTCCATATATTAATTTCTGTAAAATTGTTCAGGACTTCTGAGAAGAACAAATGTTTTGAGAATGATAAGCATCTTGTAAATGTTATGGAAGGCTTTGCAGAGAGAGCAAAGATTCTGGAAACGGAATTCTCAAGGTATGAGAAGTTTCGCATCTGCGCTCTTTAGTTTCTTCTGTATTTATGTATGAGGAATGCAATTAGGTAGGCGTGTTTTAAGTATTGAGCTATATATTTATGCAGATTGGAGAGCTCATCCACTTTAGACACAAGATTGGATTACCTAGACTTGGAAAGGAACTCTGTCATCAACCGTTTTGCCAAGTTCCATATGCGGGGACATGCAATTACCTCAGGGAACTCCACCTCTGGCACTGAAATGACTGCACTAAGACCCGCTCCTCAAAGATATGTTGCTGCATTTCCAATGCCTAGGGATCTACCAGAGGGGACACAATGCTATTCTCTGTGATTAAGTGTTTGATCCATGCCCAGCTGAAAAAATGTGTGCTGGCCTATTCTTAACCTTCCATTATTTTTGCCCATCTTCCTATGATGTCTCTTACTATTCGTAGTCACGCAAGAAAGAAAAGACACGTAAAATGAAATGTATTATGTGCCGACCCCGAGCCTAATAACCCAGCCCGCTAGTTCTAGCTCATTGTGAACTGAGGCCCATTGTTGTCATATTCTGAGAAGGAAAAACACATAACTTTTCCTGTATATCATTGTAGTGATTCAGGGAGAATGGAAAGTGCCAAAAGTATCTTTTCAAGGAAAAAGATGGTGTGGATCACATTCACAGGCAAGGCCATTTTCATGCAACACAATTTGGTAAGGAGATGCACTAACTTTATTTACTCATATCTCCTTTAGTGCCTTTGTAGTTGAAATTTTTGTACTCTGCAATTTGATTGGATGCAAAAGATGTCTGAAAAGGACAGAACATGGAAGAGAAGCTTCCATAGAATCTTAATTTATAAATATATAATTCCCTTTCTTATCTCTACACAAAGGTTTGAGACAGAGATTCTGTGGCCCTCTCATGTCATGAAAGAGTGTCTATTTATGTAATGCATTGAAAGCTAAAAGACAAAGACAAGCTTTTATTGTAGATACTATATTGAATGACAGGAAAAAACATGTCTCTTTCTTCCCTGTTTGGTTACTACTGTAATGATTTGTATTTTACCGTTTTTATTTAAAAATTGAGCTGAAAGCAGCAACAGCCAAACCAGCCCAGCTTTCATTATCATGATCTGGCTGTGAGTGACAATGATGTAGTGATTGTGGGTGCTACAGCAATTAAAAACAGACAAGTGTAAATGTATTGATTTGCCACTGGTGTTTTTTGAAACATAGATTCTGTGACCTTGTGATGTGGCAAAAGTGTGTGAGCATTGAAAGTGAAAGACAGGGACAGGCTTTTAATATTTTGAGATTTTAGATTGATGTCATTATGTCTCTGTCTTCTTTATTTAATTATGGCTGTTATTAGTTATGTATGGCTTATATATATATTTGTGTGTATATTTGTTTGTTTTGTTTGTGTATATATTTGTTTGTTTTATTTTGGTGTACATAAAGGCTGTCCCAGTAAACACTACTGTTTCTGTGGTTGCTCTTGTTCTCCTATCCATATATAATTAGATGAATACTCATAAATAATTAGACATGTTAACACCAACAACTTAATATATTTTGATGTTGACATTTCTTTATCGGTACTAAATTAAATAGCAATATTATTGACACCAAAAAATTTATGCTTATTACACAATGTATTTATCACTCAGACATGTTAACATATCTTAAATTACAAATCAATTGATATTGAAAAAAAATCATTTTTCTTATATAAACTGGAGCATATTTATCACTAACAATAAAGATTGTTAAACAAGTTTACATTACAGTAATCATGATTAACAACTAGGCGGATTTAATGATTGATGATTTCTACTCTGTTGATTCGGGCTAGATCTCTATTAACTTCAATTTTGAGTTCGGACGGATTTAGTGATCTCATCTCCCATCCCAACACATTGAAAATACGAAATCCTTATTGAATTATGAGATTTTCTCAAAAAAAAAATAACATCTACATTGAATCCAACTAAATTTAAATTACATTTCTTTAGTTATTTTAGCTCCAATCCATGCACACATAACATTTGTTTAATGATAAGAGTCCAGTTTTGAAAAAATAAATGGAAGTACCTTTACGCGAAACATATGAATGAACGATGGGAGGAGGTTGAGTGAGGCATAAGTTAGATAATTGAAATTAACGGCTTGATTTTGAGGGAGCCATGTGATAATTCCCCAACTTTTCTCTATTATAAATAAAATACTATTTTTATTTATTTTCTTGGAAAAAGAGGATTTAATTATTAATTAATTCAATAAAAGCCTCTTCGCTTTAACCGGTAGCTCCCCACCAGCTTTCCCGTGAGGCAAAGTGTCTTCGCCACTTTGACCATTATACCCTTTTCAGCCCACTCATTTTTAAAAATATATATTTTATGAATCTTATTAAAAACTATATATAATTGACATTTAGATAAATTTTGTAATGTCAATAACATTATAAAGATAACTTTTTACATAAGATTCATATTTCCTTTAAAATAATATTGAATTCCTCCTTTGTTGATAAACATTCTAATTGATCTATTTTTGACTTGATTTAGTGGGTATGTATAATACGCATTATACCTTTTAATTATTATTATATTCATAAGATTGACTAAAATTTATAGACAGGTTAATAATTAGATCACAAATAAATAAAATAGTTAGAGAGAGCAAAAAGGGGGTAATAAGCAGAGACAAGAAAGAGAGAACTGAATTGAAGGCGTTGAGTTCTGATTTTCTCTTCACATTTCACCATATAATTATAAACACGCCTCTCTCTCCGCGCCATTGCATCTCCTTAATTTTCTGCTCTCTCTCTCTCTTTCATGACAATTAATTACCCACCATCAATCCACACACTTCCTCCTCACACAACCCATCATCATCATGCATTTTCATTAGCAACCACTTGAAGAAGAACAGAATCACCACTCCTCATCACACCCAGGTCTCGTTTTCCGAGTCTGTTCTCATCTGATCATTGTGTTTCTTCACTTTTGATCCTGTTTCTGTACTGGGTTTGCTCCAATTTCTGTTCTTGTGCTTTTGGGTGTGATATATTTGCTCATCTCTTGTTGTTTGTTGTTTCAGTCAGCAGTGGGTTTGAGCCTTTGATTTTTCAGGTACTATCTATCATGGGTCCTGTAAGTTTATGTCACTTGCATTGAACCATCTTGTTTGATTGTTATGCAATATCATTTGAGGTATTGTGTGTATTTGAGTTTTGATTAAGATGTGGGCATGTTGGATTATTTTTGGGTTATGATTCATTTGGGAGGAATGGTTTTTCTCAATGTCTAAAAAAACGCTAGGCGCTAGTTGGATGGAGAGGGCCTTCTGGGGACTAATCGGGAATTAATCTGAAAATAAATCAGATTCAAGGATTAATCGGGGACTAATCGGACAAGTCGGGATTTTTAGAACACTGGTTTTTCTAATAGATGGATTGGGTGTTTGTATATTGATGCTTGTCATCTGAATTTTAATGGCTATAACATTGATGATTTTGACAAAGGAATATTCTGATTTTTTTATGACAGGAAGAGATGGGCACGTTTTTATCGCCCAATGGAACATTCAGGTCTGTTCCATGCCACTCCCTTGTTGATTCTGGAGTACATCACAGCCCGAATGTAAAGTCGTGTTTTAGATGCCATCAGTTAGGTTTTAGAAATGCTTCCGCCAGAAGGTGTGTAAAAGAAATCCCCAAAACATGTGTTGTATGTGTATATATAGTCCTGATTTGTAATCTACTTATAAATTGAAGGGTTACTTCTGCAGGAATCTTATGTACTCGAGCAATTTGGTTTCTAGATCATCAAGAACGATCGTTTTTGCTAAAAAGAAGGTATAAACTGGAGTTGCATGTTTTTTTTTCTTTTCATTTTTGTTTAACTACAAGGGTTGGTGCATAATGTTGCACTTCTCATGCCAATATAGATGGTTTTCGAAGTAGTTAAACAATCAATGAATTTATCTTAGCATGCTATAGTTGTATGAAGTGGACTTGCTGCATGATTTATTTAAAAGTTGTAGGAAAAAGTGGAACACCTTGAAACTTGAAATATGTGTTGACCTTGTGTGATGGTACATACATATATCATGTATAACAGGGTGGTTCAAGTGATCGTGATGGTGAACTGAGTGAGAAAGAAGAGGAGCTCATGGCTGCTAAAAGAGCTCTTGCTGAGGCTAAGGCTAGACAAGCAGCTATTGAGAAAGAAAGAGATCGATTGCTAGAAGAGTTGTATAGGTCTGATGCTAAACAGAAGGAATATATCGCTGCCGCAATTCAAGACAAAGAATCGGCATTGAAAGAACTTAACTCAGCGAAATCTCTGTTCCAACAGAAACTGCAGGAGACAGTTGAGGAGAAGTCGACACTGGAATCCAGGTTAGTCCTAGCAAGACAGGATTCTGTCGAGCTCGCGGTGCAAGTTGAGAAGTTGGCCGAGATTTCTTTCCAGAGGGCCACATGCCAAGTAATCGAAGATGCTCAGCTGAGGGTTTCTGCAGCGGAAACTTCAGCTGCTGAAGCAGCACGCAAGTTTGAGGAGCAAATAAGGAATGCGACAGAGGGTACAATAGCATCTATCGTGGAACAGTCGAAAGATGCTATAGAGAAGGCTTTAGTTGTCGCAGAAAGAGCAGGTGAGTATGCAACAAATGCTGTTGCAGCATTTGCGGATGTTATAAATCCTGCTGATGAGATTGCTTCCGTCCAGTCAGAGAAGTTTAAGTTACAAGACGTGGTTAGTAATTTAGAATCTCAATTACTGCTTACAAGAAACGAGGTTGATAAGTTGAAGTCAGAGCTGGAACAGGCCCGTGCTCAAGCAAGTGAATCAGAAGTTCGTGCCAATAATGTTGAGAAAGCATTGTCTGAGTTTCAGGAATCTAGTGGGAAAAGGGTTCTCGAGCAGGAAGAAGAAATTAAGCTATTTCTAGAGAAAATGAGGGAAGAGGCAGAAGAAAAGAAGAGGATAATCTCTGAGACTTTCAAGACTGATTTGGATGGCATCAAGGCTGCTATCGAAGCTGCCAAACAAACAGCACGCTCGAAAGATGATGCCTATGTGAGAAGGTGTGAAGCATTGCAGAGATCTTTGAGAGCAGCTGAGGGTGCTAAAAGTGTATGGGAAAAAAGAGCAGAAGCGGCAGAGTCACTATTGTTGAAGAAAGCACATTCAGGCGAAAGGGATGAAGATGCCATCTATATGGTCAATGGTGGGCGGATAGACTTGTTGACTGATGATGACTCACTAAAATGGAAACTTCTTAGCGATGGTCCTCGTAGAGAGATACCTCAGTGGATGGCAAGGAAAATACGGTCCATCAGTCCAAGATTTCCACCAAGAAAGGTTGATGTATCTGAAGCCTTGAAATCTGAATTTAAAACTCTGGACTTGCCAAAACCGGATGAAGTATGGTCAATTGCACGAGAAAAGCCAAGGGAAGGGGATACACTTATTGAGCATGTAATTGAGAAAGAAACATTAGATAAGAAACGGAAGGCTCTTGAGGACACTCTTAATCGAAAGACCATACAATGGGAGAAGACCCCAGAACAAAAGAAATTAGGTCAGTTTGCTACTTTCATTTATGTGTTGTTTCAAGAAGAGTTGTTATATCTGATTGGTTTGACATGAAAAAATTCAATGCAGAGCCAGGAACTGGATCAGGGCGTGAAATTGTGGTTAGTATATGTACTTTTCACTTGAGATTTGACTTATATTTTATTCCTATTCAATAAAATATTGCAAAAGGTACTGGGCAATTTAAGTTATTATCTCTCCCTCTCTAAGAAACATTACTTTTTAGTTCCAGCCTTGAGTTATAGAGGAATCTCTGATGAACCATGAAAATGATATTATCTCTTTTTGTTGTTTTTTTTTAAAAGAGCTTATGCAGTTTCTTTTATCTTGGCAAAGGATCCTTTTTTATATTTCCTGTTTGGAAGATGAGGAAAGGCTTACCAGTTTCCTGACTTAATGTAGTTGTAACCTAAACTGTGATGTTTTACTCACTGTCATAGAGCTAAATATTCACATAAATATGATTGTTTTTATATCAAACTGATTCTTGTTCTCCATCGCCTACTACCTCATTCATTGAATATACAGTATTGCTTGATTTTTTTTCACGTTTTGTCCGAGTTGTCTTCTTTGCTCTAGTTGAATGTGCTGATTATCTAACTTAGGCGGTGAGTTTTGGTGGATAGACAGTTTTATATTTATCACATAATATCAACTGGGTTATTTGTCCTAGATGAATCAAGGCTAATTTGATGTTGATGTTGACGGTGTATATTTGATAATATGAGTATTAATTTGTTGCTTTTGAAGTTCCAAGGTTTCAACTGGGAGAGCTGGAGAAGGCAGTGGTACCTGGAGTTAGCACCTAAAGCTGCCGATTTAGCTAAGGTTGGAATAACTTCTATCTGGCTCCCTCCACCAACAGAATCTGTGGCTCCTCAAGGTTTGTCATCATTTCCACTTTCTTTCACATTTTTCACTAGACAGGACATTTTCTTCAAATAAATTATAAGTATTTTATAACCTTTCAAAATTAATGCATTATGCCTAGACTGTTGCTTAGGCCGGTATAGAGAGGGAAGTTTATTATAGGGAGTGCTACCCGAAGGGAAAGCAAAAAGAAAATACAAAGCAGAAAAGCTTAAAAATAAACTATCCCCCAATATAGAAAAACAATGTAAACCCAAAACCAAAACAGAAAAAACAAACTAAAATCTCATTAAAGCATGAGAGAGGTCGGGTCACGAGACATAGGATGAAAACTCCAAGCTGAGAGAGGTTGCTGCAGAAATGATGGATCAGAGCAGTGAAGCAGGTGGAAAGTTAAGTCCAGATGCTTAGGCCAGTAATGTAGTTAATTATTGGCACGTTGTTGAAATTGTATACACTATAGATAATATTTGGAACTAAGATGGAGTGAAATGATTGAACTCAAGAAAATAGTGTGATTCTAGCATTAATAAAAAAAGTCATTGCTAATAACAAGACTGAGTATCACGAGTCCATATATATATATATTAGGTACACCTTTTTTCTAATTTTTACATCATTGGCACAACATGTGTAGGTTATATGCCTTCTGATCTTTACAACTTGAACTCGGCATATGGTACCGTGGAGGAACTTAAACACTGCATAAAGGAAATGCATGCTCATGACATTCTGGTACGGTCTGATCTTCACTTTCATTGGATCAATATTCTGCCTTTATGCATTGATTTCTAAACAATCCATTTTCCTCTGATGTTGTTGAACATGGTATTGCATTGGTTATTGATTTCCTTTTACTACTGCATAATCTGGAAGTGATCGTCCGACTTGTGAATAGGCCATATATTAAAAAACATAGCAACTGCATCTGCATGGATTATGTATAAATCATAAGAGGATGGATGAACCTTGGTGGTAAGGCTGTAGTCTACGAATTGGTGGGATCCATGAGAATTTTATGAAAAGGCCTTCATCTGTTTGTCAGGACTTGAAAACATGGTACTTCTGAAGCATAAAGAAAATAAATTTAAGGATGCAATTATAAGGTTTTCCAAAAAACACGTCTTTGGTTGCAATTCAGCATGACTGTTGCGGGAGTTTGCAACACAATGCCATTTTGTATCCATATATGATGTATCTTTTCTGAATATATGTGCATGGTTCTTGCATGCGTTACAAGTCGGAGTAGGGTGTCACACTTCACTTCTGATCTCCTAATGTACAATATTCATGTAAAAAAAAGTGGTTCGCAAGTATAATATGCTACTTTCATCAATGATTGATTACTGTGATTTACTTGAATTTTGTGCATGAAAGATGCTGTGCTATCTTGATTTAATCAATACGATAACATTATAAAGAAATGCTTGACTTTTCTTACTGTTTGTTCTTTTCTCTCATATCCTTGGTGGGTTCCCTTGTCTATGCAGGTCTTGGGAGATGTCGTACTAAATCATCGATGTGCACATAAACAGGTGCAGTTTTGTTTCTTATATTAACGTTGCTCGCCTTTTAACATCCTACATAACTTTTGGAACATATTTTCTTTCAAAACTACATTACTTGTTGCCAAGCCACCTGGGATCAGGAATAAGTTGCTTCGATATTTAACTGCTTGTGTGAGTTTCTTCTGAGTTCTGGCTATGGTTGCTGAACCAAATAGTTGGGGGCAGAACTCACTGATGTAGTGTTTTACTCCTATGTTATTTTTCTTCATAGATATAGGAGAGTTCTTGAACATCATACGTGTGCTTTCTTCTCTCTATTTCCCCTAGGAGCAGCTTTAAATTTTGTTTTTTCCCTCTTAGAACTTAGAAGTGAAGTTTAGAATGTATATCATTTTCCTGTTTTATTATAAAAGGCCACTACCACAATTGATGTTTAGGAGACAACAGATCATTACTTATCTTTAACACAAATGATATGATGTTGTTCAAATTGTTAGTTTTTATCTTTTCTAAAATGGACAGCTAATTGATTTCAGAGTCCAAATGGTGTTTGGAACATTTTTGGTGGAAAACTTGCTTGGGGACCTGAAGCAATTGTATGTGACGATCCAAATTTCCAGGGTCGTGGAAATCCTTCAAGTGGTAATTTGTTTTTGTTCTACTGTTGCACTGGTAAAAGTTCAATATATAATACAATCAAAGCGTCATACCTTGCCGGTCCAAACAGATATGCTGTGGACTTTGTGAAATGCTCTTTGGGCTTGTTTCATCTTTATGCCATTGTAATCACAAATGCTTAGCTTATATAATGTGAGAATGATTTTAAAATAGCTATTCAATGTGTGCACATATGAGTTCCTTCGTCTTAAACTGCTTTTTTGTACTTTAGGTGATATATTCCATGCAGCACCGAATGTGGATCATTCTCAGGAATTTGTACGAAAAGATATAAAGGAGTGGCTAAAGTGGCTTAAATATGATATCGGTTTTGATGGATGGCGCCTTGATTTTGTTAGGTAAAGGCCTTCTCTTTATGTTTGAACTTTTGACATATTTTCTTGGTGCAACCCTACTCTCCATTTTGTGGGATTCTGTAAATTTAAGTACTTTGCTATACTAATGCACGCCGGTGGCTCATTATTGTGCTGTCGGCAGGGGATTCTCCGGTACATATGTAAAAGAATATATTGAAGTCTCAGAGCCCGCCTTCGCCATTGGAGAATATTGGGACAGTTTAGCATACGAGAATGGTGATTTATGTTACAATCAAGGTAGACTCTCCTGATATGTTATAAAAAATCATAGTACTAGTCTGTGATGATGATGAAGCTTCATCGCCTTCCCCTATAGTTTCAGTTTCACAGATCATACAATTTGCCTTACATTATAATCTGAACTTTGCTCATGTGCCCAGATGCTCACCGGCAACGGATTGTTAATTGGATCAATGCCACTAACGGTACTTCCTCAGCATTTGACGTCACAACAAAGGTATTTATTGAGAGTGCAGCTATCACCTAATAATATCAGCTGACTATTTACCCAAAAATTTGTAATGCCAAGGCTTCTCAGTATTCTGTAATTTAAATATCATGCTTATGCAAGTATATACACACTAAAAATAACATTGTTATAGAAAGATGTAGCTTACTGTTGATATTCAACAGGGTATTCTCCATTCGGCTCTGCATAACCAGTACTGGAGGTTGATTGATCCCATGGGAAAACCGCCTGGAGTGATGGGGTGGTGGCCGTCTCGTGCTGTCACTTTTCTGGAGAACCATGATACCGGATCAACTCAGGTTTCTCTTGCTCGCCCTCTCTCTCTAATTGGTTGACTTTATAAATGCAACAGAAACACAGACAAATACACCAATATACACTTTTCCCACTTTGCTGCAACTAAGGTTTGGATCATTCAGATGCACTCAAGTTTTATCAATTCTCTCACCTGTTATTTTAAAAGTAAAAGGACGAAAATACCCTAAACTAGATTTTTAGTCAAATGCATTTTACACTTTTTACTTTAAAGCGTAACATTTTCCAACCCAAAACTTAGTTAGGGGTAGTTAAGTGAAAAAATGTATAATTGAGTGTATTTATCTATACTTTTCCCCAGTGCAAATATTACAGGCATTGCCTAAGAAATCCGAAACTTAAGAGCTGATATGTTGATGCAAACAATTCTGTAAAAGCCTAGTAATGCATTTTTTTAGTGACATCAAAAGCTAGAATGAGCTACATTTGTGTTGTAACTTGTGCGCTTCATTTCAGGGTCACTGGCCTTTCCCGCGAGATAAGCTCACACAAGGATATGGATACATATTAACCCATCCAGGAACTGTAAGTTCTTTAATCTCAGGAATGGTTGAGACAACAAAAGATAGCATCCATTTATTTTACGCGAAAATAGTGGATAAATAGTATTCACCAGTTGTTGCCTGTATTATTGCAGCCTGCAGTTTTCTATGATCATCTATACGATTTTGGCATTCGGGATGTGATAACCGAGTTGATTGAGATTCGGAAAAAGGCCGGTATCAATTGCAGGAGCGCTCTGAAGATATTGCACGCGAACAACGAAGGGTATGTTGCGCACGTAAACGAGACACTGGTGATGAAGATGGGTCATTTTGATTGGAACCCTTCAAAAGAGCTTCATCTGGATGGGAGCTGGGCAAGGATTCTTGATAAGGGTGCTGATTATCAAATCTGGTTAAGACAATGATGATTTCTGAAGAACAAGGCGCTCTATTATCAACTCTTGTTATTGAATAAGGAAACAATTTGTGTTGTATTGTGCCAATGTAATCAATAAATTGTAAATTGTTTGCTTCTCACATTTAATATAACAGGTAAAATAATGATAAAATGAAATGGAGATGCAGGGGATCGAACCCTGTACCTCTCGCATGCAAAGCGAGCGCTCTACCATTTGAGCTACATCCCCATGTTGTTGATGGTTTGAATACAAAATTAATACTTTATTATTCACACACTCCTTCATTTTCACATCTTTGAAATAATCAAAATTGCTTGAATTGTGTTGTTCATAGGATGAGAAAACCTAACCAAAATTCATTCAACTAATACATAAGTTTGGATGATAAACATGACGGGCTCATAATAGATTTGTATATCTCGTCTTTAGCATGGTTAGTTTCTTATTAGGTTATGTATTTTACCATCTTTTAGGTCTTGTAAAATTCCGAACTCAATTTGAGGATGACAATAAGGTAGATTTGGTGATCTCATTCTCTATCTCGTGGCACTAGAGATATCAAGTTCTCGACAGATCATTATTGTCTTTCTATATGTATGACAACGTTATAGGTTTGGTGATCCCATTCCGTCTTCAGATACCGAGCCCTGTAAATTTTGGGTATTTCTATTGTATTTTTAAGTTTAAGTTTGATTCACAATTTAAAAGAAGAAACGAACGATCGATTCAATTTCTTATTTAAATTACCCAAATCAATTTTTAACTGATTTATCATTCTTTAATTAAAAAAATTACTCTAGAGATATTTTTGTCCGTATATAACACTAATTTGTATAGTTATAAGTCATTTAGAAAACTCATCTAATTATTAACTAAGTACACCGGTATGATACATAAAATAGGGAACGACTTCCTTTTTCTAGGTCTCCACATAACTATATTTCTTAAACTTGATTACTCTTTTAGTCCAATTAATGATAAATAAATAATAGAGGCCAAAACCAAAAAGCAAGCTAAACAATAAAGTGCTGCCCGTGGTATCCGATATCCTAATGCTAATATAATATTTAAATATTAATTAATATTATAATTTATGGCAATTTACCCCATTATTTTATTTAATTAATATTTAGATATATAATTTTAGTTAATTATTTTTTAATTTAGATACTTCAAACGACCGTCTAATTTTGTTATGAACGGTGATACGAAAAAAATGTTTACGGTGCTCAAGAGTAGAATCATAAATTTATTGAAGAAAGAGCAAATTTTTACACTGAAAGAATATTTATAGGCGAGATTCAAGTTTTGTAAACACAGTTTATTTTTAGGATCTAATATTTGTAACATTTAACATACTTTTGTGTGCCTGTGTTCTGAGTATAATAATGTGTTTGTAGGTAAAATTTATCCATAAGGATGTAAACTAATTGACTTGAAAAAAATAGTTTGCCTTGAGTTCAACTTAGACTTACAAAACTTATCTAGTTGAACTCAAATTTATTTGAAAAAATAATCAAAATCAAGTTTGTCTCAAGAAAAGATAAGAAAGCTTAAATTCTAGTTAAATCATTCCGTTTGTTCAATTTGAACCATAAATTAAATGAGACGGTTCATGAAAGTTTGTCTCAAACTCTATGGGATGCTCAAATTAAATACTTTACGAATCAAATTCAAATAGTTTATTAATTATTCTACTCATTTATTGCTCTTATCACAACAAATTAATGTAAAAATATATCTATAACAAATCCAATAAATAATAAAGTATAATTATATCAACAAAACTATCAATTTTCTTTATATTTTTAATATTAGTATTAATATTTTAAAATTTAAAAAACATATACTCAAAAATTTGGATTTTCAGGTGGCCCGCTACCTTCTATGATTTGGTCGTTGATAATAAATTGATAAAATTAAAAGTATATTGAAATAGAGGGGATATCAGCTACAAACCAATAAAAAATGTCAAAACGTCCAAACTGTATAATATGCAGTGCAATGTTGTATAACCATGTAGAACATGTAGTACAATGTTGTATAACATGTTGGACATGTGCAAAATTAAAGTCATGTAGAACATGTAGTGTAATGTTGTATAACATGTTGAACTCTGCCACGTGTCGCACTCTGAGATAACGCGCGTTTCAGATCCGACAGTTCTACGTGATTTTGACGTTTGGACATTCTATATAGGTTTGTAGTCGAGTGTGCCCCTATTGAAATATATCTTGTTGTGTAATTTTGAGTATTTAAAAATTGATAGATGCTAATTGGGTGTCTGGATGGAGAAGGTTTTATGAGAATTAATAAAAAAAATTGAATTGAGGTTTTATGAGAAATAATAAAAATAATAAATTAAATCGAATGATTAATTATCGACTAATCGAACAAGACCAAAGATTTTAGAACACTGGTAATTTTCCTTTACTATTTTTTAAATTTTATTTAATTTGTTTGGTTCAGTAAAAAATAGAAAATTTATTGTCACTGTAGCGATACCTTTATCTTCGGCTCTGGTCTGAAATTCAACATTTTCTTTCCGTCTTCGTCTTTTGCTCTGCACAGCCGATAAAAGGAGAGTTTTTTTTTGTGTTACAGCAATACAGAACAAAAGCCATTGAAGCTGCGTCTTTGGAGGTCGGAGAGGACAAGGAAGGCACTGCACTTGTGCAAAAGACGAGCTCAACGCTTCGATTGTCATTTCAGGGAACTCGAAAACGATGTCGTGAGTCACACTTCCCGATAATCTAAAACTCTCTCCTCTCTGTCTCTCTTGCTTAGATCGCACTGGCTCGGTACTTGCTTTCCCTCCTTTTTGCAAATTCTCAATTTTGAGTTGGTTCTGTTGCTGTTAGCAAAACAAGTGCTGATTTTTGTTTCTCTCTGGGTTCTAATTATGACCCTGAATGGAAAATTGGGTGTTTGGCGAAGTGAATTGGGATTTTTGGGCTTGTTTTGATCTCTGATTCATTTTGCCCTTTTAGGGTTTCTCAAAGGACATTTTTTTTTGCTTTTCCCCTCTTTATTTTGATGATCAATTTGTTTGAGTTCAGTGTATATATGGGTCGGTTGTGCATTTAAGATTTCAGCTCATAGTTGTTAGCAATTAATGATATTTCTCTGGTGAGAGTGTTCTCTGCTTGCCTGCTTTGAATCTGTTTTGTTAGCAGCCAGTTAGAGTGTTAAATAGAGGAGCTTGTATAGACATTTTTTGAATGTCTGGGTTGCTAATGCTGGAAGGAATAGTTAATACTAAATTTTGCATGAGATTGATCATAAATTCTAATTCATGGTGGTTTTTTTAGTTCAATGCACTAAATTATTTATGCCATGTTTTTTATATGTACCAATATTTAGGTTTCTTAAACCAGATTATATTTCTCAAGATTGAATTGCAGTGCTATCCTGAGTTGTTAAAACTTGAACAATGGATTTGGGTGGTGGATACTCATGTGAATGCAGTAGTATCTTTAGGAAAACTGGGTTTCTAATTGATTGTTACTGTATATAATTTCGGTGATGGCGACACCTTGTGTAGGACGGAGAGCAAAATTTTCTGCTGTCTTATCTACCAACCAGCACACTCTGTTCATTGAACTGTGGAGAAGTTATAGCTGATTAGCAGTGGAAATTTGTGGGGTCAATAGTGGGAACCGGGGAAGAACTGGAGGAACCAACCAATAGAGGTTCCAAATGACATCATGGCTCAGGCCGCCTGATGTGTCCTTACATGGCACTCCTGTTGGTACTGCAGGAGGTATTTTGAATCAATATGCTCATGTGCAAGGAATGTCTCGCGGCTCGGGGAATTTGTTGAACAAGGCTAGTAATGGTAACCAGACCCAAAAGCCTGTTATGCAATCAACATTAGGCAATCCCTTCCCTGGAGATCATGATACTTTTAGTTCAAACGACGGTTACATGCCTCATGGAGGTTTTACTACGAAGCAGGCATTTCCAATGAAAAATGCTTTTGGGCAAGTTTCTTCTCAGTGTGGGAATACTCTACAAACAAATGCAACGTTGACGGATCTTAACTTTAGGCAAGAGCAGGTTGGTAACCTTGAAACCATGCAGCAAAACAGAACTCAGCTTGGCTCTTCTCAGGGTTTAATTCCCCTGGATCCACTAGAACAGAAAATTTTGTACAATATGGATGACAGTTGGGATACTAGTTTTTGCAGAAGCATGGACATGGGTGCTGCAAGCTTTGGGAGCGCAATGGAACAGTCAGATAATTCTAGTGCACTTCAGAGTGGGAGCTGGAGTGCTCTTATGCAGACCGCTGTTGCTGAAGCTTCTAGCTGCGATACTGGGGTTCAGGAGGAGTGGAGTGGCTTGGCCTTTCGGAGTACAGAGTTAGATAATCATCCACCAAAGTTTATGGATGAAGAGAAGCAACTACCAAATTGGGCTAATGGCAACTTGCAAAACGCCTCAAATTCAAAACCTTTTTCCATGCTCAACGATTCCAGTATGAGCTCTACCTTCCCTGGTTTTCAACAGTCTGGTTTCCAAAGTTCAAATGAGCATAGAGAGAGTCTGCACCATTATGATTTTCACAAACCCTTTCAGAAATCTCCCGGAAATGCTGACGAGTGGTCAAATTATAACCCACAACAGAAATCACTCAATCAGACAAGTCAACATATTCAACCACTTACACATTTGGAAAATACATGGGCTGGACAGAATTATGAGCACCCAGAAAGTTATATGCATGGGATGGCCTTGCACAACAATGTTAGTCAACTGTGTAGTGAACAAAAAGGTAAAATAGCGTGCCCTTGTTACCTAGTAGAATTGTTTGTACCAGTACTTGTACTAACACAAAACCGATGCAAATTGCTGGACAGGTGATGATGTCAATGGAGTCATGGATAAGGGGAGGGATCTCGAGTGTTATCCCTGGACTGGACAAATGGAGCAACTACATTATCGCAGTGATGATGCAAAGAGAGAAGAATCACAAATGAACAACTCTGCAGCTGCACCAAATCTCGGTACTAGTGAGGCCCACCTACATGATCAAAAAGCCACAGATCAGCTTGGTTACATGAAGCATGCTGATTTTTCTATGAATAACAATGAAAATGAGAGTGGTGGGGAAACACAGCATCTGCCAAGCAGTAGAAACACGACTATTAACAGCTCTTATGAGGAAGCGAGTGCTGCAAACAAGAATTTTAAAGCCAGTTATAACTTAAAGAGATTGAGTGGTCCCCAGGAAGGGCATGTTGGACACTTCATGAACCTGGACCAGGTGAATATAGTCACTACTACTCATTGAGTAAAATCTTCTAGTTCCTTTACCCCATCAAGTAATTAGTAATTTCATAATTCATCACTTACAGGGACCCCTTTCTGATTTTCACGGGAACTCAAAAGCATCAGAGCATGTAGTTCTGGGACATGATCGTAGATCAAGCTCATCTACTGTATTTGGTCAAACAGTTGAGTCTAACGACCAGGGTGTTACCCCTCACACAAGGTATCTATTCAACCGGAATTTATGTTATTATTGTCAGGCAAAAATGCCAATCCCAGAGATAAACAGTGAATGAATTTAAATTTAAAATAGCTAGTAAAACAGCAAGTTGTTATGCATTCCGGCTGTTCCCTAATTGCTTTCCCTTTGATAGAATAGTCCATTCATATTTTCAAACTACATAGACCTTCTTCATTACTGCATGCTGTTAATTTAGGGAGTTCAACTCTAGTTTGGTCAGTATATGTGTCTGTCTGTCTCTATATACATTGTTTAGAGAATTTTCGTAAGCATGACCTTGTTATTTCTCTTAACTTAAAAATGACAGCCAGCAGCTTCTTCATAAGGTTGACCGATCAAGGGAAAACAGCCCAATGGTTCATTTTAGCACTAGTCAACATAGCACATTATCCGAGGGTTCAAAGGTAGATGCTCATGATCCATACATTGCTCAGATGCTCATTCAATCTTCTGCTTCTCAAGGTTTTGGTTTGAAATTGGCTTCTCAATCTCAACAACTCTCAAACTCAAGCTGTTTTCTTCCTCAGGATTCTCCACGTATAGCCAGTAATGCAAATCAGAGCCATGTCAATCCTGAAGTTGGGGTAAGAAATCAAGGCTGGCTTGATTCCTCGTCACATGTCCGGATATTGCCTCCTAATGAGTTATCTCAAAGCGCATATATGGGTGAAAAGTCCAATAGTTCTGGACAAACAAGTGTCTTCTCAAACTTGAATATGCAGATATTGGCATCTGATTTGCCACATGTTAGAAGTCTTCAAGCACAACACATGAATGCACCTGTCAGCGGTGAATCTTCACAGGCAACTCCGACTGACACTTCTAGACCTTTTAATCTTGATTCTTCTCAAGATACTTCTCAACAGGCTTCTACCGACCCTATTGGTCAACCATTTCCATCTCTAGAGAATACATCTCTCTCTCAGCCTTATATTATGCCACACTTGTCGCCAAAGAGTGGGATGTCAGCAAGACTTCAAAATACATGGAAAGATGTACCGGCCTCTCGACTTTCTTCTGCTGCCCCTTCCATAGACCCTTCAAAGAACAGCTTGGAAACCACTTCATTAGCTTCCCAGAAAGGTAGATCAGTTTCATCAGACACGGGTGCTTGTTATAAGAATTCGCAAGGTTCTGAATATGAGGAACAACCCGGAGAACATAGGTCCAACCAGCAGGACCCTGATAGAGTTTTGCATGGTGACAACCATTCCTTCGCTGCCTGTGAAAGAAATCTTGAATCCTGTGGCCGTTCTTTGGAAGCCTCTCAGACTTTACATCAGAATGATACTGTACTGCATCAAATGCAGGCAACGAAGAGTTCGGCCGAGACTGATCCAAGTAAGACTGCTATGAGGAGATATAATGCAGCTGATAGTGTTACAAATGTTCAGCAGATAAGTGATATCAGAGGACCAGATTTATCTCGGTTTAACTCTTCTCCATCTGGGGATCTGAAAATGCAAAGCTTGTTAACAGACTCAAGAGAAGAACTGGGTGGGAAAGCTTTGCCACGACCTGTTCACCAATCTTTGCATGGGATTGGCACATTGAATCAGACTCAGTCTCAGAACCTAACTAAAGGCGTGGTGTATAATCATTATGATAATCCCCAGTTGAATTTGCGAATGGCACCAACGTGGTTTAAACAATTTGGCACTTTCAGAAATGGGCACATGCAGCCAATGCATGATGCAATGCTTGCAAAGACCGCTGTGGAGCAGTTCATTCCTGGGAAGTCACATCCGCATTTACCTATACATACTGATGTGGATCAAAGGACTGCTGCTCTTCCAGGGCAGGTTGGAAGCGTTACTCCAAGTATAACAGGAAGCTTGGTAGCTAGTGAAAACTCTTCTGCACTTCATGTGTTGCCTTCAGATCTTGTGGAACGAATCAGGCCCGTGGCAGCAAAAAAGCGCAAAATTATAAGATCTGAACGCATACCATGGCACAAAGAAGTAACACTAGGTTCACAAAGGTTTCAAGATATCAGGTATTTGTTGTTATAACTAACCTGTTTGGGTATTGAGGTTTATACACTTTTTGGTTAGATTTACTCTTGCTTCCCGTGGTACTTATCTTTTCCGGTTGCTGGTTTCTCTTATAATTTTTTACTAAGTACTGAAGTTTTCTTTTGTCGGTGTAGCATGGCAGAACAAGACTGGGCATGCACCACGAATCGTCTAACTGAGAAGGTGCACCTGTAGTTTTTTAATAAATGAATTATGCTACAGATGTAGTATGTGGTTTCCTTTAAATATTGACATCCAAAAATAACTTCGCCTTTTCTTCTATAATAACAGATTGAAGATAGCTTTGAATTGATTGGTGAAGAGCGACCAATGCGTCATCGATCAAAAAGAAGGCTGATCATGACGACACAACTTACACAGCAATTACTCAGACCTGCACCAGCATCTGTTTTATTGGGCGATGCTAGTTCACGATATGATGGTGTGACATACTTAGTTGCTAGATTGGCTTTAGGTGATGCTTGCTGTTTGACCTATGATTCAACGAAAGGTTTGCATGCGGCCCAAGTCAATACTGACCTGTAAGCATTGGCATTTGGATTATTTGTGATTGGTTTTAGTTTCCATTCTTCTTCTAAACTAAGGGAATGTGCGTAAGTCTAGTATTGTATAGCTGGAATATGGATTAAGGTTTACAGTGTTCTGGTTTTCTGAAAAGTAATCTCAGCAAAAATGTTTCAGGATTTCTGAAAAGCTGAAAGCTTTTGAGAGTGATAAGCATTTTACAAAAGTTGAGGAAGACTTCACTGATAGAGCAAAGAAGCTGGAAAACGACTTCTTAAGGTATGAAAAGTTGCGAATTTTACCTTTAATGACTTTTGTATTTGCTACAAGACTAAAGATGCACACTTCTGGGAAAATGGAATGAACTTCAGTGTCAAGGAAGTTAATTTTCCTATACTTGAAATGAAACTTGAAGAACATTTTTAAAAGATGATAGTGGAGTTCATAACCCGATTAATTGTGCAGATTGGAGAGTGCATCCATTTCAGACATAAGAGTGGAGGGCCATGAATTGGAAAGATATTCTGTGATCAACCGCTTCGCCAAGTTCCATGTGCGGGGACAAGCAGGAACGCCTTCTCCTGCCACGGTGATGAATCCACCAAAATCCTTACCACAGAAATGGGTTAATGTAATTCCAATGCCTAGGAACGTACCCGAGGAAGCACAATGTTTGTCTCTGTGATTATTCCCCTTCCCAGCTGATAAAATATTTGTTGAAAGAAGAGGGGCCTGAAGATGGAATATAGAAAGTGTCAATCCTCAAATGTAGATGTAGATGTAGATGTAGCTGTAGTAGTAATTGTAACCAAGACCTCTCCCTATCATTCTCTCAACTGTGGGCTAATTGATGGCATTTTTTTGAAAGGAAAGTATATATAGTTTCCTCCTGTATATTTGTCATGAATTAATTTAGGGAGAATAGAAAGTGTCTTTTGAGTGAAAGACGTGATGGTATTGGATATGGAACATGTGATTGCTTTGCCCAGCACCAAATATTGTCATTTAAATATACTTCTAAAAAATTAATAATTATTTATAATAAAACTAGAAAAATCAAGTCGGGTTGAATATTTAATATTTACTTAATATACATTTTAATTTTTAATAAAAAAATTAAATGAAGCAAATCAAACACTCGAGTTTAATTTTATAAGCTCAATCGAGTCTGAATCGAACACTTTCTTTATAAACAGTTCTTTTATAAGTCGAGCTCTGACAAATGTTAGAGTGGGTTGATATATAACTAATGTATATTCTATAATAATAAAATTATGGTTAAAATATATAATACGTAGACTTCAATATTTGATACTTAATTTATTTTGTGGTATTAGTCTTGTAACTCACTCGTGGTAAGATTCTGATTTTAAAACAGATAGAATGTCCCTTGAAACTGGATTAATAGTTATTATGTAAATAAAACATAAGACTAGACATAGCACACAGTGACAAATGCATCATTTCCCCAAATTGCACCAACCAAAATCAACAATCCCAGTCAATTCGATAAAACCACTCAGACCATATTTTCGTCTCCTACTTCGAACACTTTTAGTTGCTACTTCACCGATCATGTCGGTATCATAATAAGAACCTCATCTAGTATGAATTAAAGTCTTCAAACCTTCATTGATCATGAATATACGTTTAGATTTAGTGATTATAAATAAGCATGAGCAATTTCAACCTAATACGCTCATCGATCATGAACAATATTGATATCATTTTGTTTTATTGTTTATTCTATGCTAACAATATATTATCACTGTTGTAAGCTATTCCAATGTGTTAATGTTCCAATCTTTTAATCTGAAAAACAATAATTGACATTTGATTATTTTGACGATGCATTATTCCATTTGATATTCATTGAAATGTAATGAATCATGATGACATTTGATGTACGGTTTTATCTGGTTCATGTAATTAACTTTTCCATTGTGTTATTGTTATACTTTATTTGCGATACTATTTTCTCAGTAATAGCGATAGATGATAAACAATGCCATTGTAATATCATTTGAATGATTCATCAATGTTAAGATATACCAACTTCTCAAATTAATCCATGCAACATAACCATTTATGATAATTCACTAAACTATTATCCAAAACATAATGATATAGTCATAGCCGAGCAGTGATATTCATTGAAATGTAATGAATCATTTATTTCCTGTATTCAAATTGGAGGGGACTTTAAATTGTCATTCAAATTAGGCAAGTTCTGGTATTGACATCATGGTCGCAAAGCACACTCCAAACCCTAAACATAGAGGTACATCCGGAGGGGACGATGGTTGGAGGGAGAATTTGAAAGCAAAATAGGGTGTTTTGATTATTTTATAATGAATATAATTAACACCGCTAGAGTAGAGTAAAACTAAAATTATTTTAGTCGACCTCTAAAAAAATGTATCTTTAATCTTGAAGTCAATCTTTAGCACCTCATATATAATCTCTCACAGCTTTAACATTATTTGATAATGAAAAAAACACACAACATTCCTATTACTCAAAACATCATTCTTTAAGAACACTCCAATAATCACGTTTCGGGTAGTTTTTGTTTGGGAGAATCGTTCTTACTAAGGAGGAGCACACAACAAGTAAGTCTATTAGCTAGTCTGTCCGTTCTATGGTCTAATATGTATATAAACTCTACTTATATCTCATATTCTTCCGATGTGGGAACTAGACTCATGTAGAATTCCTAACAATCTCCCCTCCACGTTGAGTCCCATCACATCGGGCTGCTCACGCTTCTAAGCCTAAATCGTGTTGCACTCTCAACCGTTGACCTATCTGACAATCCTGACCTGAACGATCATAGTTCTCTTGATTCTACTGGCCCACTTGGCTCGATCCATCATGAAATCCACTGGCCTGCCCGCCTGATGATATCCGTACAAACCAGACTCTAATACCACTAATTAGAAAGAACTGGCCCTTACCAAGAACTAGCACACAACGTCGAATTTCCAATTGAGTCTGGAATATATAATGTAAATGTTTTTGTGTCTTCACTTTCACGATCAAGCCTTACAACAGAAGTCATTTATTAGATTATTACTAGTATCAATAAACTCAATTAAAAAATACCGATACTAATAATAGTTTTATTAAATAGCTATAATACAGCATTTTGGTTTGATGAACCATAGAAGTGAATCATATTCTGCAACACCAAAACCCGAGTCCTCAACAGCAATATATAATCCGCCGTTTCTTGGAACAACTGGTCGGCTTTTGCCACGTCATCCTGATCTTCCCCGAACCCTCTGGCTGCTGCTGTCGGAACGAGCTTCTTGAGAGCCGCCAGCTTGTCGGAGACATCCTCGTACCCTTCCCCTGACCACGTGCATGCACGTGACACCTTCTCGTGACCTCTTCTTGTTCTGGTCGGCTTGGCCATTGCTATTGTTGGCTACAGTTCGGGAGGGTTTTGTAGTAGTTGGAGAAGATCTTTGCCACTTTCTTTCTCGCTTATTACCAAAATGCCATCCATATCTTCTTTCATTAATTTTGTTGCTTAAGAGATTTAATGGCTGAGAAAAAATAATGGAGAGGTGGGGACTGTTGCTTAAATGGAATCATCACAGAAGCATTCAAGAAAAAGAAAGTCATTTGTACAACATTACTCTTTTAGCAATAAGACAAGCTTCTCTCATTTCAATGCCAATTATCTTCTCACCAAAATGTTCTATCACTGTCCAAGTATTTAATTTTATTTAACAAGTAATTTGTACCAAAAATGTATATGATCATCTTGGAAAATAAAATTATTTGGTTTGGTTTCTTCTAAATAGCTATGGAATAAAAATTTGTTTAGGGCTTAAAATAATTATACATAATACATGTTATGGAATAACTCTCTATTTTGTCGTATCATCAATAAATGTTAGATCATATTATTGAATGGATTTATTTTGAAATATTAAATGCTTATATTTGCACCAAATCAATTTCTTGAATGAGAGGGAAAAAAACTTTAGAATAGAAAGTGAGTGACAATTAGATTGTTGATGGGGTGGGGTTATATGGACCCCACAAAATTTTAATGGCTCTGATCAAAATTGAACTGGACCAGACTATTGCAAGTTTGAAACTATTAACATGGAGATGGACCATATGATATGAATAGTGGGACCTGCTCTAGAGGATTAGTTTTCAGGCTCTAGATCTCTTTTCCATAATGCCCTTGTTAGCTTCAACATACCACATTTGTACTTAACAATATGATCATTTAAATGAATATAAATGAGGGAAGAGTTTATATTTAAACTTAAATAAATAAAACTATTAGCATTGTTTTATTGACCACCCATGACAAATAGAAGATTATAATCCCAATTTCCCAAACCAAAAATAGAAATGTACCAAATACATTAATCACTCTTCCCTGTGGTTCACTCACGGCACAAAACATTAGGTAAATGAAACTCGCCTTTCCTGATCGAACTGCAGACTCGAAAAGAGCCCCGCAATGCCCTTCGACAGACAGCCTTCAACCGCGCACGGTGACTTGGGTGAGCACGCTGCTGCTGCTGCTGCAGCCGCACCACTGTTATTATGTCTGATGAGTTCGGTACACCCATCCGCAGATGTCACTGAAACCTGCCGGCCTCTCTTATAATTCGCCATTCTGTCTCTGGAGTCTCGGGATGGGGAATCTGAGGCTTCATCGTCTATTTGCATGTCCTCGGGGACCTTCCTCTTTAACCCGGGAAATATTTTCAATCCTTGAACCAAAAAAAAAGAGTGAGGTCATTTTCTATCAACTATCCATAAGTTTATTTCATTTTATGAGACTAAACTTGTATATTTGCCAAATTATGGGATTACCAGGAAGAGAGTCTTCAAGTGTGGATTGTGATTCTGAACCACAGTTACAGGAAAACTTGCAATTGGCCTTGGCCTTGGGTCCAGAAATCCTGCAGAGAAAATAAGTGCATATAAAATCCAAATCGTGTAAAAATAACAATGCAATGCGCATACAATTCCATAAGTTGTGGAAGTAATGAATATGCACCTGTACATGTGCTCAACGAACTCGTCGATAAGGATAGGCCATGCGCCTACAGATAATATACACGCATATTAAATTTAACACAAGATAAGCCATATTGTTTTAGTAAAGAGCACATAAAAATGAAAGAAAATACGGAGTCTACCCAAAATATCATGTTGATAGCGAAAAATGTCAAAAACAAAATTTTGTAAGACCTCTAACTATTCCAGTGGCAAAAAAAAACTTATGTAGATTAATAATCCTATACCGTGCCAATAACTAAGTTTCCTTGATTTTGAGATGAAAAAAATAATATAATATACAAACAAACAAACAAACAAGCTAGTTACATTAGGGAATTGGACAGAAAACGGGAGGGATCATAAATGAGAAGAGAAGACTAAATGATTCAAGAATCTACCAACAAAAACACCCAATAATAAGAAATGAAATGTGTCACTTCTTTAAAGTAAGGGGGCAGGGTGCTACTTAATTATTACATTACAAGAGCAGATAAGCTAGAATTTTTCTCATAGTTACAAAATAACTAAAATGGGAAAAGAGATTTTTACAAATTCGTGTGACCTGCAGCCCATGTAAATATGAACTAGTTTACAGATAGTAATACCTTCGGGATCATAGCCTTCTAGATTCTCATGCACGCATCGACTGAAAGATAGAACTTGCTGCCAAGTATCCTCAGAAATATTGTGTCGCTGAATCCTCTACAAAATTTTGAACAGGTTGGTAAATGTAATATTGAAACAAAACAACAAACAAGCAGAAAGTGCATTCTTTTTGTGGTTAAACTGAATATTCATGTCATATTAACTTCATGCCCACAACGAGTAGCACAGTTATTCGAACTTTTAAGAACTGTGACAGATGGTTTGGCCGAGAGGCAGCCAGACCACCAATCTAGTTCTCCTAAAGAAATCAGACATGTGAATGAATCATCCGATTAGTTCAATTTTTCAAGTTCAATTGGATAAAACATTTCCATTATTGTGTCAATGATTAGTATTTGACAAATGACACACTTAAGTTTTGCACCTTCCAAAATTATTCAGCTCAGCACGACAGAAGCCTTAAATTCTAGCTACCTCAAATTAGATAATGAGGGGGAAATGATAGTTATTATTTGCCTACCTGGTGAATACCAAATAACCAATTTGAATGTGAAATTAACAATTACACCATGAAGTATGGACATACATACAGAATCTGAAGATATGAGTGGATAACAATGCACATCATGTTAACTTCAGCATACAGCACACATGAAACAAAATTCAAAATTTGTTGAAAAATATGGTAGAAAATTAGCAAATTACTATAGCATACTTTGGCGTTCAGAAAAACGTAAGGCACAAATTTTTGTTTTACTAAAGATTACTGCCATGAAACATGCAATAAATTATAGACCTGCACAACAGAGAAAGCTAAAACTACTAGTTTTAGATATTACTGACATGAGAGTTGGGAAAAAATAATTTGTACCTCAATAAAGTCACACCATTGGTTAAGCAGTCGAAATCTACCAACTAAAACTAATCGCCATGCGGTAACTGCCCTCGTTACAGCTGTAAAGCAACCAAAATCAGAAGACAAGAAAATACATTATCGAATCATGGTTGCAACACTTGTCTTCTATTTAGCCATTGTATGCAGTAACAAACAAATCAGCATTCTACCCATCCCATGATAAAAATGTTTATGAAAAAAAGGCTGAATGAGCTCATGAGCACTGTTTAATTTTGTCCCAAGAGTACGATCTTAACACTCACATATACTGAAATGTGAGATCAACTAATCAATAATAAGAGTACAGCTTCAAATTTCCTTCAAATTATGTTTTGTTTTTATTGTGGATACTTAATTTGAGATGTGCAAAGAAGGAAACATATATAGTTAAAATAGGAGTAGAAAAGCACATCAAAGCAAATAAGAAAACTTACTAATGTTCTTCTGACCCTTTTCTCGACACATGAAGAAAACAAAATCGTAGAAACGTGAAAATTTAGAAAAATCTGTCTGCAAAAGAGAATGGCAAACTGAATTAATGTAAAATTTCAGTTAATAGTACCAATATTTAATATAGCATTTCAAGGAAAATATTCAATATAACTTCAGGGAAATGAGTCTCACCATCAAGTTTAGTTCCACCATAAGCTTCTGAATTTCATTGAAAATTGAAATCCTACCATATTCAACACAATGGCATCAAATTGTTATTTGATGCACTCGACTGCTAAAGTATCAAGGTAAAGTTACACATAGCTTCACAAAATTATACAAGCTCAACCCGCTGATAACGGAAATCTTTGTATGTTAAGTTAGGTGTCGTACAGACACATACTATATTATATAGACATGTGAATCATTCCTTTTGTCGTTATTTGATTAGTTTCTTGTGTTTACATCTTATTATAATGACAACCAATAAGTGTATAAATAAAATTTATCATGGATGTTTCTAAGAATAAAAAAACAATACAAATCTATTGGCTCCCATCCAAAAGATAATTCTGCTTGTACAAACCTCAATTGAACCATCCACATATGGTTTAAGTCTTCATTAAATGACTGGATCAGCCTCTAAACTAGAAACTTTAAGAGCACTAATGAATGATAACATTGCACACATAGATATCGAGGCACATACCTGGAATTTATACTTGACTCCACAAATCTCAAGAGTTGAGCCAATGCCTCCCTCGTAATTGTAACCTTCTGGGATTTGTCATCTTGGATTTCATCTTCTTTCCCACAAGCATATGCATTTCCTGACCGAAGCTCTGCCAGAAAGTTCACAAAACAATCAAGAAACTAATGAGTACTGCATCTAATGTAAAAGAAAAACTACTATGAACATAAATGCTATACTATACAAAAACGATAAAAATAGACTAGAAAATAAGTATATGGCACAAGTAGTTTGTGGTAATCTGAGAGAATAAACTATAAGGATAACCCAGTAAAGCCTCTCATATGTCAATGTAAAACCAATCTCTAGTGATTTCATTAATGATATTGATGGCAAGAAACCTAGTCTTTTATTTCTTTCTTCCGTTCCACTGATAAAGACTAACTGAAAAAGAAAATTGCACGCATTTACATAATTCCATTCATAATTTGAAAAAAAACTCCAAAAAAGGTCTACCCACATTGCAACCCCCAGTTCATTTGTATATGACTAATCAAACACTACAAAACTAGAAACAAAAAAGAAAAACACCATTTTTCCTGACTCTACCTATGGCAATGACATTGATAAAAGTTTAACCTGATTGCACTTCACTCAAGCTAATTAGTCCCCCATAGCTAATAAGCTCAATCACAAAACTTCCACTTCCAACTATCAAGAAAGCCTCACTTGCCATAAGAACCAGAATATAAAAAACCCTCCTTTTCAGCAACCCAAACGACCCACATAACAATTGAATAAAATCACACATCGGTGCCATCAAATCAAAGCCTGGATTTGTTAACACCAACCCAATTCACAACTTCCAGAGTGAGTGGAGGCTCAAGAACCAAAACCCATGAGCAAGCGTGAAATTGAAAAACAAAACGCACCGCAGTAGCGCCTGTAAATCTCGAAGATGTTGAAGCCGAGAGAATCGGAGGAGTCCATTGAAACTGTGGAGGGGTAGGGTTCCGAGGAGAGGTGGTGTTGCTGTTGAATCTCGAAACCCTAGACCCAGATGAGAATGAGAGGCTTCAAATTAAAGGGTCCGAATTGGTGGAATCTTCGAAAGTGAACTCCGTCTCGATGAAGTAACATTACGTTAGATGTTTCTGCCTTTTAATGGCGCAATAAAGAGAGAACCTGTGTGGTGTGATGATGATGACGACGACACTGTTCTCTGGACCGGGTTCGCTTTCCGGTTTTGTTCTGGTTTTGTGGTAATATATGTATTTGGGTTTTTTATCCTTTCAAATTTACTCTTTTAATTTTAAACATAGAACAAATAATAATAAATTTATAATTATACATGAATTTTATTATAATATATCTTTAAGAAAAACTGATTGATTCATACCTGGCGGCTGAGTATAGCATTGTTTATGATAAAATCGAGTGTTGGATCCTACTAAAAATGTGAGTGATTTTTTTATATGTAATATAATTTTTTTGAAGAAGTAATTTATTCTAAATAAATTTAATAAAATTCTTATTAAAACATTTAATTTCATGATAAAAATTCACTAATTTTCACATATATATTATACATTAATAAATTCATAAATATTGCAGCATGTTCACTAATCATTTTAAGTTTGATTAATAATCAAAAAGAATTTTCTTAATCAATTCAATTAATTTAATAAGTTTGATCAGGTTGGTAATATATATATATATATATAAATTGTAATTAGGGTTAATTACAATTTACTTATATTATAGTGGCTGATTTACACTTCACTACAGCTATTATAAAAAGTTTAATTTCATGTTGGTTAGTTTCTTTTTTAGATAAATTTTGCTCTAATACTGTAGAATTTGGACGGAAACCCTAATTTTTTTTCAAGAATACCATTGAATTGATTTGAAATCAGTTTAGTCCGATTTGTCTTGGGTTGGTGCTAACCAGAATTGAGATCTGATTTGGGCAATTGGACCGGTTCGACCATATTCTAATCTACTCCTTGGTCGAGTAGCCTCTTCACCGACGTCGCCCGGTTTCCCTGCACGACGCTGACGTCGTGGCTGTGCAAGTGGACGCTAGGTGTGCTTCACCGTCAGCTTGTCGGTGGACACCACAAGGAACTTGCCGGAGCTGTTAATCGTGTTAAGCTCTGTCAGAGCGAGCTTCTCGTCCTCCTCCACAACCATGTCCCGCCATAAACCGGCCTGCATGAGCTCCAAGAACTTTAGTCGCGAATCCTCCTTGTTCCCGTTATTGATGTTGGCGTTGGTCATCGTCTTCGAGCCAAAAACCTCCGGGGAGAGTCCGAGAGGCATTGAATTGAATATGGAGAAAAACGTTCGCAAAAAACCCTAATTCTCCATGATAATCGATTCGAGAATTTGGGGGTCAATGACGAGAAATTGAAATGGGAGAGAAGGTGACCGATACTTCCCAAACTGGTCGACTCCATGGGCGTCTTCTACAAGTGAATCGGAACTTCGTCGATCCTTGCTAGAGTTCATGACCTTCAAACCCAGATCTAAAAATCTTCCGAGAAACACTCTCAACGAAGGAGGAAATTGAGAGATGGTCAAATCAGCCCAATTGTCTAGCCCATGTCTCAATTCTGATTTACTACAAGTCCGAGCCAGATCATACTGAATTGATTTCAAATCAATTCCGAGGTATTTATGTCTTTTTAAAAAAAATAAGTTTTCCATCCAAATTTTAACGATATCAGAAGAAAGTGTAAAAAAAGAAACTAACTGACCTGGAATTAAACTTTTTATAACAATTGTAGTAAAGTGTAAAACTGACCACTCTAGTAGGTAAATTGTAATTAACCCTATTAAGTTCCATTTATTTCATGCAGAGACAATATTATGTATCAAAATTTAGTCTCGACTTATTTTATGATAAATAAGACAACATCAAACTATTCACCCTTATGTAAGAGATCTAATATTGATACTTGACTCATATTTTAAGAAATTAAGAAATGTCTTAAGAGAAAAACCCAACAAAAATTGGACGAGAATAAATTTGAGATAAGAAATACTGCAACAAAACTCAAACTCATGTCTCTTGGACTCATTTGGTCAATCAAGCATTGATACAGTGTTTTTGCTTATTGCTAGTAGAATTATTCTTCAGATCGGAAATAAAAACAACCCGATTTAGTACGATGAAATATTTAGGATACGAAATATTTAGGAGTGATGGGTAGTAGAATCATCAAGCTCAGCTGAGACTATTCTTTAAACTAAAATAAAGAACGAGTACATATGTTCGGTTGGTCGTTTCACAATTAAATAACATTTCCCTCTATCTGCTCCAATCCATTCACACAATGGGAAGGAGAGTGATTCATTGGACTCATTAAAAACTTCTCTGCACTACAAACAAAAACCCTAGTGTTGAATTGGCTCTCCAGTGAATGGATCGAATTTGTAAGGCTCCCCAGTAAAAGGATCAAACCTGAGCTGTTGTTGAGGCCGGGCGGGTTGGCTCGCAGCAGACGGTGCTGGGTAAGAATCCAATCCAACTCTTCCGTAACTCGTTGAAGGAGCTGGATGTCGATCAGCGTGAGGATCCAGTGCAGCTCTGTCATATATCATGGAAGGAATGGGTTGTTGTCTGCGGACGAGGTGAGATTCTGATCCGGCTTGACCGTAACCCGGGGAAGAAACAGGTTGTCTGGCGGCAGGAGGGCTGAGGTGAGAATCTATCCCGATTCTGCGGTAACTCACAGGGGAACCGTGTTGGAAAGCTTGTGCAGGACTTGTTTCTTCCATTCTTCGAGCATCGATTTCGTGGGGTATACGATGATCCAGTTCTGATGGATAGCGTGGAAGTACCGGGGAATTGGTATAAACGTCGTACCTTAGAATATAATGATATGCATCAGAGAAGGAAAAAGCCCAAAGCCCCAAAATTGGTACAAAACTGTAAAATAAAAATAGGGGAAATGACAAAAACTTGTATACTATCACACTTTACAAGAGAGTGTTGTGTACTTTGTCAATGACAAAAATGTGATCTGAACATTGATTTTTTGTGCAAAATGTGTGCTTGTACAAAAATGACAAAATAGCCCATAAAATTAAGAATTAAGATTTTTATAAAATAATTTTACTACAAAAATTAAATTACAAAATCTGATTATACAAATTTTAGTTAAAAGATATTTTCAGAAAAAACTTTAAAATATTTATTTAAAAAATAATAATTCTTAATGGTAAAGCAATTTCGTCATGTACACACATTTTGCACAAAAGATCAAAGTTCAGTGCATCTTTTTGCCATTAACAAAATACACAGCACCCTCTTGCCATTTGCCCATAAAAATATTCAAAACATACCTGGGAGCTACTCGGCCTGCAACAGATACAACAGAATCGGTAGCTGGCAATCGAGCTCTATCGACCAGGTTGGTTAGCATTGGATCCCTGATGACTATGTCCCCGGATCTTGACAAGTGTGAGAAATTTGGACTCAATAACACTTTGTCTACCTTATACTGCGTGCCACAGAGAGAATAAAATCATTTTTGAATTAAGAGAATTAAGGGATCGACTTCCATCTAAATCTACACGAGTCTAAATGACATGATGCCAGGCCGGATACGTACCTTGGATACCAACCCAGCGAGGAATGCCCCCTTATCATATTTATCTGCTCCCGAAATCAAGAACTGCGAAGAAAATTGTGGCAAGGTTGAAAATAAATGTACCCATGTTCTTTGAAAAGTTAGAAATAGTATCCAAATTAATAACAGGATTAAGATTGAAGCCATAGAAGGAAAGGAGATGCATGCTGACCTGATCAAGGACGGATATGGCAGCCGACTCAGGTAGGTCGCTGAGGCTGGTTAAAAATTGGATGTCAAACTACACAACCATAAATATAAATTAAGCACTCCTTACAAATAATTACTGTGCATAGCGATTGACTGTGATAGTGTCCCGCTCAATTTCTAGTAAGTTTTGGGATTGCATAATGTCCAATCTAATTTAACAAAGATTAAAAGACTTTATTTGCTATTACAAGTCGTGAAAATCCTAAAACAAGGTAAAATGTTATCTTGGATGTGAATTGCTCATACGAGTTTCTAAACTGTAAATTGCTTAAAATGTTGTGACTCACGTCAAATCGGGAAGCAACACCAAGTCGCAAGATCCGGAGCAAACGTTCTTTAACAGCTACAGGTAATAAGATGACAGCTGCCTCAAACAGATCGACAGCATGAACTTCCTGAATAACACAAATAAATATTTTACAAGCTTGTAGAGGGAAATGAAGCTTTCATAAGTATGGATGCATATTACACACCAAGGCATCAACAATTTCTGAAACTCAGGTTCAGTTACAAAGATTGTTTTAGACTTCCTATGGTGCAACTCTAGTGATGTTGATGTCATGGCTGATGGGGAAAAATGCTCTTTCAGAGCAATGTTACGTGACATTTTGTACCTCCTGACTGAACAAAATATGGAATTAGTAACAAATGGATTCCCAGGGAACAATTTCATGCAGATGGCACTGATGAAAGAAAGAAATGCTTGTTGCTCAAGGATTTCATCAACAGGCAGGATTTGGCTTTTGTGAAACTAAAAAGCTTCGGTAATCATGGTAGGAGTATATTAAAACTAAGATATCAACCTTGTATTGGAACTACCGCGATAATATTCTTGCATAGTTTACCTTAATTAAAATGTCAAAATTTTGATCATCATAAATAGACACCAAATTAACTATATGCTTATGATATACACTTGAATACCAAAACAATCTCAGAAACATAATCCAATGATTCTCTGGAAATGTTACCAATTAATTTAAAATTGCCAAACCAGCACATAGGCACCATAAGACATGATTAAGAACAGACATAATTTCTCAGATCCAAAAATAAGGATCCTGAAACAAAATGTAAGAAATGCAGATCTCAACCTTTGCTTGGGGCTCCAGTTTCAGAGCTTTAGAATTGTTACCACCAGAAAAATCGTAAGGATTGCTGGTCAGTTTCTTTTGAGATTCATCACGAGTCCGTTTTTTTGCCTTGTCCATAGGCTTTGCAACTTCCACCTGTTGGCAGAAATATTACTACATCACTTTACAGCCAAACAATGACGTTGATCCTCTATCACAGATTCATATGTAGACAACTCCAGTGAATAGTGATATGTATATAAAATTCAGTAAGAAAAAAAGATAGATAATAGGCGCTTTTAAGATTGTGTAACACCTCAATCTTGATTTCAGGGCCTCTTTTAGGTCCTTGAATTGTCTTTTCATTCATTTCTGCAACTGCATGGTCTAGGTCCTACATGCAAAGGGACCCATTATTGAAAAGGCAGCACAGAACTGAGCAAAAATGATATTTTGAAATATCAAGGTGATGAATTCCAGAGCGAACTAGCCATTATTTTCTCATAAATAAGCAGTCACAAATAAAACTTACAGAGCGTTTGTCAAAATGAACAAACCCAACTGCAGAGCGAATCTTCTTTGATAAAACCACTTTTTCCACCTGACAAAATGTGAATACAATGACTTTTAATACATTTCACGAAACAACTGTAAATCAGGATATTCTATCAAACTCTCATACCTTCCCAAATGGCTCAAATAGTATTCTCAAGTAGTCTTCATCAGCATCCACAGGGAGGTTTCTGACAAACGCAACCTTTACCTGAAACACAATAAAGATGACAAAGTAAAGAACAAATAGATACACGTGAACTTGCATAAAGGTGCAAACAAATGATATGACCACCTTAGCAGATTCTTCAGGGTCAACTTCAGGATCCTCTTGAGCCCACTCCACACTTGGATGCCAATTACCACCAAGCATAAAATCTGCTTTGGAACCAACCCGATATGCACGTGAAGCAGCCTGTGATTCAGAATTTTTTATGTGGGATTAATTTCTTAAAAGATATTAAAGGTATGATTTGGCCAGATTCCTAAAAGCTGAGAAGGAAGGTTATAGCTTTGATAGTTTAGTGACAATGATCATTGATGATTACCATAAATTTCGTATTGAAAAAAAGAAGTTTAAATTGATAAAGAGTAGTGAATAATATGCAGACACATGCAGGCATCAGAGCTCGCAATTTGTAGTCTACATAAGTTGAAGAAATTCAATATATGTTTTTATTTTTTAATATTTTTTATCAATTCTGTTATTTTTCGGTGTAAGTTGTAAAATTGCTGATATCTCTGTTGCCATGTTTTGATTTCACAAGTAATTGGTTATCTCGGTCATGGAATCTCCAATGAGATACAGTTGTCAACACTTAAATTATTCCCACATTTCCATTTCTCAAGTTTGAAGTTTTAAATATACCACTCATCAGAAGTTGCTAGTAAGATTATGAACTAGTCAATAGATCTTTGGCAGAGGGGTACCCAGGAAGAATTCAAGCAACACTATAGGTAACTTCTCCTCTTTATAGACAAAAAATAATGTGGTCAAATGATACTTCTATATTTAAGCTGAAGACTATTTGAAATGTAACACTGATTAAGAGTAAATAATTTAATGAAATGTAAAAAAAATAAAGGAATTTACTGAGTGGAAATGGCATATTTAATTCTGGTGAGAGATGAAAGCTGAAGACTATTTGAAATGTAACAGAAAAAAGAGTAACAAATGAGAATGTAACACTCATCAAGAGTAAATAATATAATAATATGAAAAAAAATGTAACAGAAAACAGAGTAACACATGAGAATGTAACACTGATCAAGAGTAAATAATACAACAATATGAAAAAAGGAAGTTGCTCAGAGTGGAAATGATATATTTAATTCTGGAGAGTGATGAACCAATAAGCGCATCAAAGATATTTGCTTAAATCAAATACAAAGCAGGGATGAATATATGAATAATAAAGAACTGATAGAATGAAAACAAAGAGAGCTAATAGCAGTACAGAAAGAATGGGTGATGTTGCAAGGGACAAAAGAAAACAAGATGAGCCAGAGATACACGGATTTGAATACTGAAATGCATAGAAAAGAAGAACATGCTAGGTTTGAGAAGGGGAAGTGCATAAAAACTAGATTAGGCCTTCAGCTTAATAGTTAATTGTAACATTTCTAAAAAGGGTTCAACCACAAATTAGTGAATCGTGAGATTTTGATATGGCTATTGGTGAATATTTTAGTAAGTTAACTGGACATGGGAATGTTCGAAGTCACAGGGTCCAGTTACAACAGTACGCATATTTGTAATCGAGGACAGTTCTTTTGGGTGTGTGGGAACATATAAATAATCCATATAGAGAATGCAAGGATGAAACCTTAACAAAGGTACGACATTTTGAAGGCATTAGATATTTATATTGTAAGATGACTTTCTGTTTTCTAGTCATAGGTGGTTGTTTCACTTGGATATTTTGGCATAAATTGAAACAAAGTTTCAACTATGTCACATATTATTGGATATTATTTTTAACTGATTAACTTATTATAAGGTTAAATGAATGCTGGAACCAATAAACCTTCAACCTGAGCGTTTATCCTGTATGAGTTGAGATTTCAGAGGTAAGTCATAAAGTGCAATGCCATTGTGAATGAGAAGGCATATGAATTCATAAATAAAATGGCAATCAGATTAAAAGCAAGATTGACTTACAGCATGCGAGGCAAACTTCACAAAGGCAAATCCTCGATTTTTTGACTTTTGGGAGAGAGAGTTGTCTTCGCACTTGGAGGACATTGCAAGATCAACAGAAACAACATCTTGGAAAGCCTACATAGTAAGGTTAACACAAATCAAGCCCTATGCAGAATAATAGACTTTTATTGTTCATAAAACATCAGTAACTACAAATACCTGGTGGACCAATTTAGAAAAATCATCTGCAGTCCAATCTGAAAGATAAATGGGGAGCTCAAACATGTCAAACAAGAAGATTAAGCATGAATTACAAGATTTGAGAAAGATGTGGCCAATAGAGTACAGTTAGTCATTTGAATAAGCAATTTGTACTTGTCATTTTTTACTCGGAAAACTTTAATTTTCACCTAAGATGAAAGAACTGTAGGTTTATATAAGCCGTACCATAGTAAACAACCAAAAGATTAAAACAAACTGACCTTTGCGAATGTTCCCAAAAAACAAAGAATATTGCTCTGTTGATGGCAGAACTCCAATCTTCCTCCCTTCTAACTGAGGCCCAAAGAAACACTTAAATGTTATTAAAAGGCTCAAAGCACACTCGAGGCACAAACACCCTCCTGATCCTAAGCACAAAGAGCAGTATATACTGTGTACTTCATTGAAGAAAAACACTTTTTAAAAATATCCATGGAATGAACAATTTCATTTTTTTCTTCAAATAATAACAAGAGTAACACAGAAATACCAGAGAATAGCACCAAAAATCATAGTGTAATACCATTAACAGAATGCAACATTATCTTTAACAACTCTTCTGTCCATAAGAAAACAAATTGACTACATACTAACTAGCACAACTGTAAGAACTCTGGTGATAGGGGAAAACCAATTTGGCATCTACATCTTATAACCATGATGATCATCACCGCCATGAAGAGAGGGAGTGTCACTATCAGAATCATAAGTGTCATCTTCCTTATATAATGAGCAGTCTTCAATTCATTCATCTTCATTGGACATTTGGACTCAACTTAAATTTGAAGCATTCTTGAACTTGTTTGGGTGGTTACTTTAGTAGATGTTGGGAGCAAGTGGGGTCTTGTTCTCTTAACCATCTACAAGAATATCTAGGCTCTCCAACCCCTGGAGTTCTAGCATTCATAGACACCAATGCATCATCAACATTAGATTCACTTTCCACTATCCAATAAGTCATTTAGTGCTTTGATCTGTATTGCTCTATGAAACAGGACCAATTATACCACTTATTGAAATATCCACTTCAAGACTCGATTATAATATATATAAAGTAAATCATTTTAATTTTTACAGTTTATTCATGAAGTCTATTCCACTTAGTGTGAATTTTCCATCATAGGAAACTTCAATTTTCAAATTGAAATTGTGTAGCACATATAGATTGAAAGTTCAAGCAACTTTTTTAATATACCATTCAGTAAAGTAGGGTACATTTTAAGTTAAAATGAGTCTTAATGAAAAAGCCCATGAACTGGGGTTTATTTTGAGCTTCATAGAAGTGGCTAGGCTTCACAAAGAATGCAGCTCAACCACGTGACTTTAGGGCTAGGCACACCTCAATTGGGCTTTTGACTGACTATAAGAGATGGAAAGCATCAAAGAAGACGTCTAACTTCTTTTAGGCCATTGGTGTCTAATTACAAGTTGCATGTAGTGTAAAAACATTTTAAAAAACAATGTGATTGGGAATACATAAGCACTAGTACCCAAGTACCTAGGAATTTCGGAATGAGATGGATGATTACATAATGATAACATTTATTTTTTCACGAGTTCGGGATATTAGCCCATATCTTGGCTGGCCCATGTCTTATCTACAAGGTTAAGCTAGCTTGTGAGTTGTAACATAAACCTGACAGGGCACATATATACCTGTTCCAGCTTTTAAGCATCAGTTGTATTCATAACATTGATTGTTGGTGGTTTAGTAGCATTTGTTAAAGATAAAATAACTTCTAAAACATAAAATAGTGGATTCACACATGTTTATCAACAAGACTGATCTTAGAAGCGTTGAAAGGATTAACTGCAACTTCATTTACTATGCATCGGATGGGATTATCTAAGAATACCCAGAATGTATTTTATCCATCCGTATTCATGATAGTAATAGTTACAGATATGCAGAAACAGTATTTTGGAAACATTCATGTCAAGAACCCTCTGTATTCCATACCATAATACTCTTTAGCACCACCAGAAGAGCAAAGAGAGATAAATACTTTTTTAATTGTACATAGACTCACAATATACCAACACTTCTAATATTACTTATATCCCCTACGCCCACAAAGACAGTCTTACTTAGTTTTGTTTACAAAAGAACAACACTGAAATCATAGTAAGCTCCAGTTGATTTCAATTTAAACATGAAAATAACAAGTTGTAATCTCAAAGATTATCTGTCCAGCATTTAATAATTACCACAAATCCTGATTTTTCCTTGATGGCTCTGGTAGCAGCTTCTTTCATTGAGAAACGCACAAAGCAATACCCCTGAAGCAAAGAAGCACATAAGCTCAACAGTAACTTACTAAGAAAACACCAGAGAGAGGCAGAGGGGAGGGGATAAGGAATAATATGGAAGGCCAGACAAAGGGTTGAAGTCATGTGAAAGAAAACCTTTGGCTTTCCAGTGATGTCCTTGATTAAGCGCAATTCTACTATTTCGCCGCAGGAAGAAAATATCTAGAAGGAAAAGCAACAACAACTAGTTAATAACGAGAAGACCATGTTGAGTAGATAGAATAACATGAATACACCATGTGAACCAAACCATTTATGAATTTCATTGATTACACTCAGTGAACTCAGCCAGGAAATAGTGAATATGCTAAAGGAGTTAACAGAATTAAATTATTCAGAAAATAAAATTTTCTATTTTTCCTGCAAATAGTTTTTATTTAGAGATTAAAAAAAATTTATATAAATGGTCTTCCATCCAGTTTCCTTAAATACACATGATTAACTTTCTATTAATACCACTCTTAAGCATGCTTCATATCCTTCAACCTCAAGTTTTGCATAATTAAGTGTTCATGAGGAGAACTTCAGTCCTCAAACTTTCACTCCACAGAACACCAACATGTAGCATAATATACAGTTAAAAAATTCATAAGATATGTGATGGCACATCTAATCATGTTCAATATCATTGACAGCTCTACCGATTCCGGATTTGATGTAAAAGAACTCAGAAGAATAGGGGCTACGCCTAGATCAAATGTTCAGACAGTTCCAAATAGAAAAGTTGTAACTACAGACATAGCTTGATTGAAACTCTTGGAATTTAAGGATGCAACAAGACAGTTGAACAAATAAAAACATGTCCATGAAGATAGAAGACAAACCTCACGAATCTTAGTTTCAGTTATAGTGATGGGTAAGCCACCGACAAAAACCTCTGAACCTTTTGCTGCTTGCTCTTCTCAGGAAACAAAATCATGTAAGAGAACATCAGAGAAGTGAAAGATAAATGCTAGGATCAATAAAACAATGGAGGCAATGGGGGTATGATTTTGACAATGACATGCAAGGGTGTAAATTGCATGCATTTTACACAGATTTGTATTGATTATAAGTCGACAAATAGAATATATAAGAGATTAAAGAGAGACTTACGAAGATCCATTGATGGGTTATCTGATGAATGTTTCATCTGCAACATGCAACAAATGTAGCATTTAACTCAATTAACTAGTAAAGAAGTAAGTGAGACAGGTACGAGGAAACTGATGAATGGTCTTCAATAAAAAAAGCACTCATTATATCCTCTAAGCCCAATAATGGGGAAACCATTAACCTCACAAGTCATGACCTCCATTTCTATTGGGAGAGAATTCACCATCTAGATATGCAAGTGCCAACATGTTAACCATGTGGAAAAACAACAATTCAATTTGAAAGTAGGTTATACTACCATGCCACTTAACATAATAGTAAACAAACTCATTCAGATGATATAATCAAAGGCCACATGAGTCAATTTGTCAACATTTCTCACCAAGACAAGCAAAGGCGTATTGAAGGCACACCCCTCTCATGCTTTAGTTTCCATTTGAGCCAAAACAAAATAGACTAACAGAAATAGAGACGACATACATACATTCTCAAGGTGTTACTACAATCCAGTGTTTGCTTCAACCAAACATTTTACACTAGCCGTATATGAGTACAACAATTCACAAAAGGGCAGCAACTAATCAATTCACTAAATGTACATAAACATAAAACTGGTAAATCAACTCATTCCTACCGTACATGAAATAGGATAAGAAAATAGTATGTGAGACCTCTACCCACAATTACTCACAACATGAACCTTGCAGAATAGTCTGTATAAACATAAGGTTGCAATTTATAGGACAAGCTTTACTATAATCTAAGTAACAACACATTCACAAAGCAAATGTGTAACCTCGTGAACTTAGAAAACCTGAAGACTAAAACCCCTTCAATTCCAATAAAAACATTCTAAAAGTAAAATCAAATTCTCCTACCATGTCCTACTTTCCTAAATTGTTTCTCAGTGATACAAAAAATACCAATAATATACTTCCATGAGTTAATTATACAACCAATTAATAGGGTAGTTAGGACATGGGTGTGTGAGGAAATTCAAGCACTAACATCATTAATCCTTAATTTTTTGTTAAAACGAACAAAATACTTTTAGGACAGATGGTGTGTTAAATTTTGGGGATTTTTGCTGAAAATGGTTTAAAATAAGCATTTTCTTTATCTTCCTCAGAATCCAACCCGCAGAGCATAACTAATCGAATGTAAGTCAAACGAAGGAGTGCATAGCAAAATTACGTAAACCCACTTTTATTTACAATCAAAAAGCTTTCTTGATGGCACAAAACCCCTTTCCAGGAAAAAAAATAGAAACTTGAATTGAATTCAACAGCAGCAATCATATCATTAACACGGCACGAACCCAGAAGGAGCAAGAAATTTATCTTCTGGGGAAATTTGGTTCCTGGAAACTATTTTCGTCTCACGTACCTCAATTCCTGGGAAAGTGAAGCTGAATGTACCAAACCAAGCTATCAGCAGCGAAGTACGAAATCGAAACCTAAAAAATGGAATCGGAGACGATGAAGATCAGTCATCAATGAATAAACACACTGCATATCTTTTTGTTTTATTAATTATAATGTTAAAACTGAGACTGTAGTTGAGAAATAGGCCCAATAAAGGCCTGTTTTGCTCTGGGCTAGGGAGATTTATTGAACTTTTATCACTATCTCTGTCCTAATTATTTTTTAATTTTTGTAATGTACCTTATTACGATAATTTACTAAAGGTAATGTACTAAAAATCTTAAACTTGTCTCATTAATCCTCTGCATTCTGTGATTAATTTTTCAATTAATCTTATATTAGACCCTAAAAATATTTTCTGTCTGACTAGCGTCTAACATTTTAAAACACTTTCTAAAAGTGACTAAAACACAAAACACTTTATTGATAAGGAGAATGAAATCTCGAAGAATGAGATAAAATCTTGAAGTACATAAAGACACACTTAAAATGAAAACAAAGACGAGAGAGGAGAAGTGGAGCACGCTACAAGATTGGAGACACCGAAGCCAATTCACGGTTTCGAGCATCTTTCTCGATCATGAGATGGAGTTTGGATAAAAAGTCTTCTTTATTGGAGAAGCATCTCTCTCGACAAAAATATTTCACTCAACTGCCAAAAGAAGCAACATGAATGTCCAAAACACCGTCCTAACATGTTTCACCCATAATAAAATTTAGATCCCAATTAGCTCAAGCAAGTTCAATGACAAAATGAGAGAACTTGGCCAAAAGTTGGTTGTTTCTTGAGTCAACACAGGGGGGCCTAACTTCCGAATGCGCAGTGGTAAGGGAAGGAGGCCGATAAGATTTCTTTGCCAAGTTTGGTGGAGGATGAAAGACGATCTTAGTGACAAAGACACCGGAAACACCGTTTCTATGAGCTTCGGTAATGAAAAGACAGTGCCACGCACATAGGCACCGTTGAATTGATCGATAGTCTAGAGACTGTCGTCTTTGTTACGTTAGTGTACGAAGGCGAAGAATTTTCCATCCTTATTCAACGTTGAAGGTAAGTTTACTCCACTAAGGGTCCCTACGGAGCTCATTATTTTGTGTGACTTTACTATCTTCATCAGATATATTTATCAAATGAAAGTTAGTTATTTTATTTTAAAAAAATTACGAGTTACAAAAATATCATTTCAACTTGATTTGAAATTTAAATACCCAATCCAGGCACGAAAACTTCTGTGATTCGCAAAACGTGTCCGGTTAGGGGCATAATAAAGAAAAATGAGATAGAAACAGTAAGTTGAACAGATATATATATTTTATTCAGTTTGTTTGGATAATTTTGATTTAATACATTTTGTTCTCTTTTAAATATTGTATGTATACAAATTGTCAATGTAATAAAAACCCATCTTCCTTAACTGCAACACTTGTCTAACCGGCCAAGATAATTTCTATCTCTCTTCTGAGTATCATGTTCTTCAGTAACATGGCATATCCATAACCCTTAGAATAATTCTGCCTTTTTATGAGTTTCTGTACTAAATACAAATGAAGAGCTATGATATTGATTGTCACATGGCCAATATTAGAGTGGCTAACTTGCACATAAGATTAAAAGCTTCATCAGAGGACAGAAAATAACTATCCAGATTCCACACGGGTCAAGAATGTGAAAACACTACAGCCCTTGTTCTGAAAGTACTGCATTGGGATTGAATATAGATACACTCTACAAATGCTGAGTAGACTGGTTTTCCAAAGCCGAAACAACATTTATTAAATAAAAACTACACAAAACCAATTGGGGACGTGGTAGGTACATCCTGCAGAAGCGAAACCTCGGGTATTTGTGACTGTTGCAGAAGGCCTCGCCAAACTTAGGGTGCAATGATGAAAAGCGGCTGCATGAAGCAAAAAATTTGGAGCGTTATGCAAAGTAATGGATTTTACGGAGAATGATGGATGCAATAATAGGGTGTGGGCGGAGAATACCGTGCCAATACTGACTGGTTTTCCATCTTGCACCAGTATCTCAACTAAGGTGCCAGACCGATCAGCCTGATAGAAGGGAAAAGGAATAAAAACAAAACAAGATCAGGCAAAGTCAAATCATAACAGAAAGATCGCAACATAATTAGTAAATGATTAAATGGACCATAAATAAATGGCTTGATTTCGTAACAATGATTTTTCCTTTGCTCAACTAAGGTTTTCCATACTATCAGATATAAAAGCAGGGAACTGTAGAGGAGTACATGAATTATCATGGGTTCTCCATACAACAACAATTATTCAAGGAAACAGTTACATAATATTGGTGACTTTGCTGTCATATTTACCACATACTGTCAGTTTCATGATTATTCAATTGCCAACAATTCTTTCCAGTGAAAAGTGAAACAGATTCAACACTGAACTCCTTGGTAGAGAGAAACATTATTTCAATTAGTTAACAATCACGTAATCAATTGGCAGTATAAAAATCTTCCCAATTGTTGACGTCAGCTGTGAGGGAGATTTTGATTAGGCAATAACTAAAATTTCCTAGAATGCAACAAAAAAAAAGAACACAGGTTATTTATCAAAAAAGAGGAAAAAAGAAACAAATGATAAAGAAAGGTAGGAGGCACTGGATGCTCTATGAACATGGAGAAACATACTTCAACATCATTCATGAGCTTCATGGCCTCAATAATGCACATAACCTGACCCTTCTGCACTTTGTCTCCGACCTGAAAAACAAATAATAAATAACTTGGAGGATATAAGGACAAAGTCTGCATCCTTGGAATAATCCATCTACAAGAGAAAGGCTATCGCAAACACTTGCCTGGACAAATGGGGGTTTACCAGGCGCAGGAGACCTGTAAAAAGTTCCAGGCATGGGGCACTTGAACGGTGGATGATCCGACTTAGCAGGTGCCGGCAAAGCAGGTGGTGGAGCCGGACTAGAGCTTACTGGAGCAGGAGGAGCAGAAATAGGAGCGGGGGCCGCTGCTGGGGGTGGTGCCGATGGATACGAAAACATGGCAGGAGGTGGAGACGCTGGTGGTGCCTGCTGCAGGGCTTCTTTTTTCTTTATTATCAGCTCACAACCCTGTTGCTTCAGTTGCAGCTCTGTGATATCCCTTGAATCCACAAGCCTGCCCAGGAACATGACATGAATCAAACAGAAACTACGTGAAATGTGCAAGCAACGACAAATTCAAGGTATTTTAGATGTTCGACGTACTTGACAAGGTCCGATACTTGAGACATGAATGCTGCAATTGCTGATGCATCCGGAACAGCTTCATAAACCTCTTCAGTGGACTCGTCTTTTCCATCCAATGATGCAACTTCAGGTTTGGCATCATGTGCCGGTGCACAATTTGAAGATACTTTTGCCGTAACCTTGAATATAAAGAGTAGGTTTAGCATGCAAACGACGATATCATGTTTAAACCATAAGTCTTACATGAAAAGAAGGAAGAAAGAAACACCATACCTCATTACGCTGGGCATGCAGCTTCCAATTACCAAATTGCTTCCCCTCAGGCTTCTGCAAAAGAAACCAAGTAGATTCTAACATTTTTCCTCACATCATGAGATATTTAGTAACTAGTAAGTGAGCGGTTATCATTGCATTTGCTTGGGTCAAAAACTCGCAAATTGATTTGTTGTGTCACTTTTACCAATAGAATAAAGTATCCAGCTTTATCTTCTTAATCATATCAGTAGCTCATAAAGAGCAAATTTTGTTAAGGTTGAATGAAACAGCTATCACTAAAAAAAGTATGATGCAAAACAAAGTGAATACACAATTAGGTCCTCGGAACTTATGGTGGTCAACGTCACCAAGAACCTGTAAAATTTGAGTGCATACAAGTGACCCTCTAAAAAAGAATTGAACTTAACAGAAACTTCTCTCACTCAAAACAAATTGTAGTTCTTACACAAGAACCCTCTTTGTTTCACATTGCTACTGATTCGAAGACAGAAGCTACAAATGTAAACTTAACTTATTTTTTCATTTTTAACCCAATTAAACTCAAAGTTGTCATCTTTAACAGTAATCAAAGAATACCCAAAACTCAGTTGTAGTGGAAACACAAAACATCACACTAATGCAGCACAAAAACACAAGTTCCCAATCACCCTCTATAACTGTGACAGCAAAAGAAGAAAGAAAGAAGCAGACAATTGAAATTGACCAAAACACAGAAACAAATCGAAACCTGAAAAGGTAGAGACGAGGATTGGTTGGCGAGAGAGGAGATCCCGCTGGAGTTGGCAGATCCGAAACGAGCGAGGAGCGACGAATAAGAGAGAGAGGCCATTTCAAGGTCCCAAATTTAGCGAGAAAAGGGGCACAGATTGAACCAATACGACCTAATAAGGAAAGTAAATGGATAAAATGTTCTGTTTTTTTTTTATTTCTTTCAGGATTTCGATATATCCAAGGAACAACAAATAAATAACGAGGCCCAACTAACAACACTTACTCTCACACTATTATTACCACTCTTTTTGCATCCAATCTATTATTAATTCAGTTAGGTGCTAGTTAGACGAATAAGACAACTAAGAATTGTAATAGCCCACATATTATATTATTTCTAAAAAATGGGTACTTTAGGTCATATGTGACTTTTTAATAAAAATTTCAAGTTACACAACAATTTAAAATAAAATAAGAAAACTGACATGACATGATGAAAGATGAATATTAGGCACACCGATAAGCCATAGAGAGCTTGCAAAAATGAGAATAGAATCAAATCATAACCATTTTATTTCCAGCTCTGTGAACATCAAAACTGAGTTTTGACTTTTTATGTAGAGGTTTTGCAAGATAAAATACAGAACTACAGTGCTCTGCTGCAACTGAAATGAAACTAGAGAGCAGAGAAATAAAATTGCATTTGCAGGTATTCAGATTGCAATACAACGCCGAACAAGGTTTCGAACAACTTATACAGCCCATTTATTTCTGCCATAAGTTATCTTTAAGTTATAAACGGGAAGAAAAGAATACATGCGCAGGAACATATGGTTTGTTGGGTGAACGATATCAAAATCATTGCTACGCTTAGTATCGGTTCCAGTAGGTCCTGCGTCTGAACCAGTTGTAGTCTGGCAGAAGTTGGATTGGTCCCATGGCTGCAATAGCAATATCCTGCAATGACAAAACAATGTTAAACCCTCACTCGACAAACATTCAACTCTGGACGGATAATAAGAGCATGTATAGGTGTGTGTAGATATTATTGTAGTCCTTACTCTGTCATAAATATATTTGTTTGCAACACGCTTTACAGTGCTTGCATCAACTGCATCAATCCTGGCAAACAGTTCTGCAAACGGAATCCTTCGGCCATATGTAAGGAGCTGCAACGACAAATACGTAAAAAGAGGTTTGTCAAACATGCATTTCTAATTAGTAACAAAGATCAGTCCTCCAGGAAAAAAATGCAAAGAAACTAGTGTTTATGTACATTCTTTTTAATTTAGAAAATAAATAATACCTGCCGTCCAATATCTTCAGCGATGGGACTTGTGCCATCCATGTGAAGCATCAGAGATGATTTCAACTACAATGAATCACATTAATCATTGGCAAGACCATTCGACAGCAGCTATAAATACTTACGAACTACATCACACAAACACTTCTATTGAGTCGTTACTTATGTATAATAAAAATGGAAGTGGGCGGGAACAATTAAATCAAGTCTAATAAAACATCATGAAACACTTAACAGGTCATCAAAGATCAAAACATGGAGTAAGGATTGATAGCAAGCTAGCAGCAACTATGGGAGGGATGGTTATGTATGTACAACATGTCATCACACAATACACAATTGAGATTCATAGTTCAGAACCTCAATTGGTCAATGACTCGATGTTGTGGCAACTGGCAAGTACATCAAATTGTGGAAAATCATTCAAGCATAAAATTAAAAATATGAAGCCGGGTAGAGATTTGAATTATCAAACATATGATATTTGATATTCATCATTAGCGTAAATTATCTGAGGTATTACGTAGCCTAAAGTAAAACTATCATTCCAAAAGAAAGCATATACCTTATAATATGTCGCAACAATTATAACACTCAGACAAACTATAATAACAGATAGAGGAAGACATGCATGAGATTCCGTGGAAAACATTAAAAAGATGGAGACGGTAAAAAATTAATCTATGATTCACTGTTAGAAAAAATTAAAAATTGATTCCAAAAACAATCAATGAGTACCAACTTTCAAAGAAATGGAAAGCACCAAAGGATACCTGATTCCGAGCACGAATAACATCCCCTTCTGAAACCCGATAAGATAACTTGGTTATCTCATACATTATTGCGTAGGCCAAATCATCTAAGCACTCCGGCTGAAAGCGAAACAAAAACAATTGTAAGTTCACCACCCAAAAGATACAAAGCATTATTATTTGATTTAATAATCCTAAATGAGATCCAGTGAATCTTATAAAGTGATTGCACATTGGATAACTTTACCTTAGCAATAGCATACACACCAAATAACCCAGTATCCTTGTAGTTGGTGTTGAACGCCATATAACTTTCTGCTATTTCATTTATGCTAATCCTTTGTCCCAGTTCAGAACTGTTCTCACAATATCAATGGTAATTAAGACATGAGCTAAGAATGTCACAATGCGAAAACCTTAGTATCTTACCCCATATGTTTTCCGTTAACAGCACTTTTGCTCCATGAACCTAACATAGATTGCATGACCATCAAAGCAATGGAATCTGGGTCAGTCCAGGATGCTCCATTGAAAGCAACAGCAAATTGGGCCAGGGGAGCATCATCATTAACTATTCTAACCTATAATAAACAAATTGAAAGATGAATTTAGTTGAAGAAAAATGACAAAAAGGTTATAGAAAACATGAGGTGCATCCTGACCTCAGAGCCAGTGAAAAGGGCTGGTTCGCTTGCAACTAACTGAGAAGTTGAGGTTGTATCTGATGACAACTTTGTAAACAACTTCTTTACTTGATCAACAACATCCTCATGCTTAACAGCACCAGAAGCAGCAATCACCTTAAATCAAAGACCAAAAAGGGCGATTGTTATTTACACTCTATGAGCCATGAATAACAGACAATATGATTCCATGGAAAACAGACATTCCACCACATAAGACAAATTGATAAACATAACTACGAAGCATGGGTACTTCACATAATATGACCTACCGGTACAGGGTTCTTACAAGGTCTGTTCTCTGGTCTGCCTTGGGTGGTACTAAATGGGTACATTACGAACAAACAAATTTAAAATTATGATAAAATAACATGAAAGAAAATTTAATATGTTTGCAACCTGACAATAGAAGAAAAAATATTTATTTATTTTTGAATGGCAATATTTTGTATTTCTCATTCTCCTTCTCTTTTTCTTCTCCTATATCTTGAAAATCATAAGCCTATCAGCAAAGATCAAAATTTTCCAATATTAATCTGCCTACATATGTTATTTACAATATTTTATTGCTCATTTGAATAATTCTAAAATAATCGCTTCTAACTTTTGATATAATTTTTGCTGATGCAGAAAGCTTCTAATACATTTATATATATTATCATCTTTAATAGTAGACCTATACTTTTTTGCTGATAAAAAAGGCTTCTAATACATTTTTATATACTATCTTTAATAGTAGACCTTATGTACCCATACCTGAATATTTTAACAAATAATTTTACAACGATACACATGCTTCATAGAAACAGAGGAAATGAAGTTCAGCTCTTCATACCATTCTTGGAGCAGTGTAGTGTGTTTTGATATAATTCTGAAGATCATCTTTGGTGATGCTCCTGATATTATCGGCAGGTCCAAGAATAGTTCTGCCCAGTGGAGTATACTGGAAAGCAGTTGCATGCAAGTGGTCAAAAATAACTTCTTCAGTTTGTTGCTCGACCTACAAAAAGATCATTATAAAAATTAGTTGGATGAAGCAGCATAACTAGTACATTCCAGTTTGAAAAAAAGAGAGGCAACAGCCATTCATAATCCAACACACAACTCCAGCAACCAAAATTCTGTGCATCAGCATTCTAAATCAACCAATTTTCGATTTAACACATCAAAAATTAAAAGCAAGGAACAATATTTCATAATTATCTCTTCTACTTTTCTTAATGAGCACATACATAAATAAAACTGCCATCAGAATACCCAAATTCAATTCTGGATTTTAAAGTAAACACAACAGTAACAAGGACAATTTTACATATAACTTCATTACATGTTAACCGTCACAAGGGTGCATCAAACAAGCCAAAGAAGCCTGTTTTAGCGAGCTATGAAACTGAAATTTATGGAGTCGGAAAAAACCCGATATGTACGACTACTAAAACCTGGTCATCAGCTATCACATTAGATGCTTCATTTTGTCAAACACAAATTCCCACACAGGCCTCACAGAAATTGACGGGACAAATCAGCAACCAAATTGCATGTACATTTATGGACAAATATTGATTCCTCTACAATGAACAAGAGCTTCACTCTCAAATTAGCACATACAACGCAAGGTTTAAAATTGTGGAAATGAACTTTGAGGCATAAACAAAAACAGCAAAATAATAAAACAATTAAAAACATTAAAAAAAATATTTTAAAAGCAAATTATAACATTAAAACAGAATATTATAAAATTTCAAAATAAATAAATTATAAAATAAAAACAAGTTATAAAAGAAAAAATAAATTTATATGATATGATAAGAATAAGAATAAGAATAAGAAAAAATTTAAAGAAAAATAAGCAAAAACAGGCAAAACAAGCAAAATGGAAATCATCAAAGGATTAGCAAAAATTAAAAATTAAATAAGCAATCATAAACAACTAT